>QEPC01009472.1:3608711-3668593 GCA_003113815.1 Sphenodon punctatus | reverse complement strand
GAGATCTTCCATTGCGCCCATTGAGCGCAATGGAAGGCTCAGCCCCTCCCTCCACAGCACGTCCCATACGTGCTGTGGACAGAGGAGCTCAGCCACCCCAATCGCGTTTTCCAATAGGAAAACGCTTTGGGCGGCTGAGCTGCTGAACCTTTTTGTCCCTTCGGGGACCCACTCCCTCTCCCAGTGGAGTGGGTGGGTCCCCGAAGGGAGAACAGGTTCAGTGACAGCTACAGCAGCCTCTGCTGTAGCTGTCATAAAAGGCAGCACGTTGTTTTTTTGTTTGTTTTTTTAAACTAAAGCCGCAGCGGTCCCCCTGCAGGGCTTTGGGGGGCAACGCCCATAACTCCGTGCAGGAGGAGCTGCGCCTGCTAGAACAGGGGTGGGGAACCTCAGGTCCGGGGGCCAAATACGGCCCATGGCCAGTTTTCATGTGGCCCCCTTTCTAGTGCCTGGATCTGGCCCTTGATTCCAGTTCTTACCTCCAAATCGCTGACAAACGGAGCTCCAGGGAAGGGAGCAGAGGTGAGGTCATGCAAACAAGGATAGAGGACAGTTCCATGGCAAAGATCCATGATCTGGCCCTTCTTTCCTTGAGTGCATCCCTCAAGCACCCCCGCCCCAATGTGTGTGCAAGCTTGTGTAAGCTTTCAAAGTGACCCCCGGGAGGAAAGAAGTTCCCCACCCCTGCCCTAGAGCATTCATGGCAGATGCCCGGCCTCCTATCTTGACTTGAAAGACTCCAGGAAAGAAGATTCCACAACTTCTCTTGGCAGCTTGTTCCGCCCCTGAATTGCCCTTCTAACAGTTAGGACGTTTCCCCTGATATTTAACCTAAACCTACCTTCCTAGAATTTAAACCCATTGGACACAATCCAATGCCTTGCGTGCGCCCCCTGCCACGCACGCGGGATGCACACGGAATGCCCCGGCGCACGTACACTTGCGTGGCAAGTGTGTAGCTTGGCTCAGCCTGAACCCTTGTGGCCATGCATCCTGCCTTCTCCATAACCACTCCATGCACCATATCTTTCATTCCCTGGGGCTGTGGGGTGCACGGCCACAGGGATTCAAGTCAGGCTGAATACTTGTCGCACGCTTGTTATGCGGGCCATGTGCATTCTCTGTGCATCCCACGCACATTGCGCAGGCAGACGACATGCGCAGCACGTTGGATTGTGCCCATTGATTCTTGTCCTGTCCTCAGTGACAATGGAGAACAAACGTTCTCTTCTGTTTCTATGGCATCCTTTAAAATATTTTAAAAACTGTCAACATACCCCCCCCACTTTCGTTGTCTTTTCTTTAGATCAGGCCAACCTTGGGGAAATCAACCTTGGCCCCGCACTGACCCCCATCTTCCTCAAGCCAGGAAGAGGCCCCCTGGTCTCTCCCAACAGGGCCCCAGACATGATCACCACTTGGGCACTGCAGAGAGTGTCGTCCCACTCAAGGATCAGGGCCATATTTTCATCCTGGACCCCCAAATTCTAAGGCCAGCTCTCTCTCCAGGCCCAGTGCCATCAACCTTTCCTCTTAGGACTTGTATGCCAACCCACGAGCATCTTCATGGCTGTCCTTGGGAGCGTCTCCAGTCTACAAACATCCTTCTTGTAATGGGGAGCTGCTGGAATTCTGCTAGGTGCGGCACACACGTTGATTAAAAAGAGCTTCGTCGGGATGGTCTGTGGAATCTGAACCCCTCTCAAGCCCTTCCCTTTGGTGTTGATGCTTGTTTAACGGTAGGCAGGGCAGCCTGGTGTACATCTGACCTATGACCATGTTGAGAAGCTGAAAGGATCCCCAAGTGGATATTTATTAGCTAGATTTATGAGGATAAATTTAGCAACACAACCTCATTTATTTCCAGTGTCTCTTATTTATTCAGAATACACCTGGCTTCTCAGCTCAGTAACCCCGTGAACTTGAGAGCACTCTCTCTGCTTCTCTTCTGGCCTTTTTGGGTCTTCCCTTCATGGGCTAGTAAGTTGTGTTGCTCAGAGCCCTGGTTGTTGGGAAATCGAAATGAAAACAAGACATCAAATTGAGGAACAATTGCTCGAACAGCTTCCAATGCCCTCTCTCCAGAAGAGCATATGTTTCTCAGATAACTAGCAAGAACTGTTTGCTAATCCCATTAACATCTTGTACTGGGAGGCTGAGAGCCACAGCACTGGTAACTATCTCTAACTTCTCGAGGAGGCCTCATGCTTCTACTGTCTTCGGTCGGTGTGGTTAAAAGATCCAGCCGCCCAACCTCCTGCTTGAGGCAGCATGGTTTTTCCCTTGGCAAACATGGATCCCTTTGTGTGATGCCCTTCCTGACACCTGAATAATATGAGTTTGTGAGTGTGCTGCATAAGGCTGAAATGAGCAGTTAAACTGTTGCTTGTGAGAAAGTTTGCCATATCTGGATCTGGGATTGATTTCCCAACCATTTCCTGGCAATTTTTGCAATACCAAAACATACTATCCCAATTTATCAGCTTTGTGCTTACTGTTTACCACGTACTACTGTTCATTTACTGCTTACCTCATTGCCGAGGGGACTGCTTTTCTTCCTGGTTTGTTGTTTCTGCATTTCTGAGCCAATAGCCCACCCTTTTACCTCCCCGCAGTGACCCTTAACCTTCACTCCAGTGCTTCCAATTGGAATTGTTGTTCTATGTTCCCTTTGCCTTGACCAATCTGTAACTGGATTGCAGATTAGTAAACCAATCTGTGTCCCAGCCAATGAGTGACAAAGAAGTACAAGGGAAAATGTAGGGTGGAGAATATAGAAGATACTGATGCAATTTCTCGATTTTCACAATACCGCAAGATACTGTCCTGATTTACTGACTATACCCTTAGCATTTAATGCATACCACGAACCATTGGTATTGCATCAGTATTACCTCTTGGGATTTGAAATTGATGGTAAAATGGTAAACGAGATCCTTGTAAGTAAATTGGGAAACAAACTGTCAGTCAAGACTTTCCCGAGTACTGAGAGGTTCTTGATTACTGAGAAGTTCTCGATTCGACCAAGATGGCATCAGGAACCAGGAATTTGATGAGATTTCCTGTTTTGGTGAAATCTCATTTCAGTCCTGGTCCTGAAGCTCTTGGAAGTTGTTGGTGATGGGACTGGGGGCTCTGACTAGACTCAGTACAGGCTATTATACTGTGATTGAAATTGTGCTTTGATGCTTAAAAGAGGCAGAAGACAGACAGATGCCAAGTTCTGGCTCTGTTGTTCTCTCCAGGGAAGGGTGTAAAATGTGCGGCGTTTGGAGGGATGCACCTACATTTTATTCCCTGCTCAACCCCCCTACAAATTCTTCTTTACAACCATGTACCCTCTGCTGAAGTACCATGATGGATTCAACTATGAAGTATGTTGGAACCTGGTAAGATGCTCAGTTATGAGTCCAGACCATAGTACGCAATAGAAGGGTTTATTGGGCACTTTCAAGAACCTTGGCACCTGATTCACTTGGTAACTTGGATAATAGCAGATGCAACTTGATTCAATTTAAACAAAGGTTATTTATTATTTATTATTATTATTATTATTATTATTATTATTATTATTATTATTATTATTATTAATAATAATAATAATAATAATAATAATAATAATAAAGCATTTATATAGTGCCAGCAATGTATCTAGTGCTTTACAAAGTAATGGAATAGACACAGTCCCTGCCCTAGGGCTTACAATCTGAGAGACGGGGGGAGACGAAGGAAGGGGAGCAGAATGAGAGACAAGGGGTGTAACATTCACGAAGATGCAAGGTCCCAGGTGCACGGACTTGGCTTGGTTACATCGAGAATGATGGCTGGTTGGTCCATGTGGTGAGGATATGAGTACACAGACCTCAGGTAACAGATTGAACTGGATGGAGGGTATCAGCAGGAGTTAGGTGAGGGGAGTGAGGAGTCAGGGAGGGCAGAGCGGAAGAGGTGGGTCTTGAGGAGGAATTTGAAGGTACGAAGGGAGGGGGCGAGGTGGATGGGGGCAGGGAGGGAGTTCCAGGCATGGGGGGCAGCAAGGGAGAAGGGCTGTCTCTTATACACATCTAGATGTGTATAAGAGACAGGAGCAGGGGAGGTGTGAGAGGGTGAGAGAGGGGACAGAGGAGGAGTGGAGTTCATGGACTGGAGTACAGAGGGAAATTAGCGCAGAAAGGTAGGGGGTGCAAGGTTGTGAAGAGCATTATAGGTGAAAACTAGAAGCTTGTGTAGGATTCGTTCAGGAAGGGAGATCCAGTGAAGAGAGAGGAGGGGCTGCACGTGGTCGAAGCAATGGGTGAGGTGGATGATCCTGGCAGCAGAATTTTGGATGGGGATAAGGGGAGAAAGGTGAGCGTGCAGGAGACCAGTGAGAAGGAGTTTCCAGTAATCGAGACGAAAGATGACCAGGGCGTTAACAAGGGTTTTGGCAGAGGAGACAGAGAAAAGGGTGAATCTTAGCAATGTTATGGAGGGAGAAGCACAGGATTTGGCAACAGAGGGTTTAAAAGAAAGAGGTGAGTCAAAGATGAAGCCTAAGCTACTGGCTTGGGGGATGGGAAGAATGGTGACCTCGTTGATAAGAATCGACAGGGAGGAGGGAGAGGAAGTATGAGAGGGGGGAGATAAGGAGTTCAGTTTTAGCAATGTTGAGTTTGAGTTGACGTTGAGACATCCAGGTAGAGGCGAGTTTGAATAGATGAAGAGAGAGAGGGGGTGGAGAGATAGAGTTGAGTGTCATCAGTGTAGAGGTGATATTGGAAGCCATGGGAAGCAATGAGTTTGCCTAGGGACAGGGTGTAGATAGAGAAGAGGAGAGGACCAAGGACAGAGCCGTGGGGAACACCAACTGAGAGGGGGAAGGGAGGAGGAGGTGGAGTTGGCAAGAGACACATTGAAGGAGCGGTCAGAGAGGTAGGAGGAGAACCAGTCGAGGACGGAAACCAAGGGAGTGAGGTTATACAGGCTCGCTGATTATACAGTAATATGCAATAGCTAATGACCTCATTCTAACACAGCAGTTTCTACAAAACATGTCTCCCCCACACTTCTTCCGTCTTATCAGCTGATCCTGCATGTGCAGAACCATTACACCAAACCTGTTCCGGTACAGCATGGTACAGGATTAGGAGTGCAATCCAAGCACAGCTTCCCAGGGACAGGAATTCCCTGATTCACTCAGCCAAGTCTCAATGTCAGTAGCATAATCACACGTACTCATACTAAACTACCAAGGCAGCTATAGGCCATCATCCTCCAACACCTTTGATGCACCGATCACGTTCTTCACTCTTCTCTCAGACAGCTTGATCCTGATTGGGGCTTGAACCCATAGACCCTTCCTCCTACCTCTTCTGCTCCTCTGAAAGACACCTAGAGAGACAGGATTGTCCTAAGGGGACTAGGACTCTGAAGATTTGAGTTCAACTTCCAGGCGTACTGCCAAGCTCTATGCGACATTGGGGAAGTCATAACTTTAGGCTAATTATTGGGGTGAGGTGGGGATGCTGGAGGATCCACCCTGCACCCCGAAAAGCCACATCCGAACCAATCTGTCCCCTAACCTAGATGCCCTCAGCCAGGTCTGGCCCTTACTACAGTGGCTGCTCCGGGCCTCACTCTTCCTAGGGACCCTGCAATTTTCACCAGGGCAGGGTATTGGGGCCAGTATACAGCCAGGCCCCAACATGACCACTTCTAGGGCCCCACAGAGGGGCCCCCCAACTGGGGTGGAGCCACCAGGGCCCCTTCATTGTATTCTTGCCCTGGTCCTCACAAATTCTAAGGCCGGCCCTGCCCCCCTACAACACTGAAATTGTTTTAATACAAAACAGGGACGACTGAAATTCTGTTTGAGGCAGTCAAAGAGAAATGTTGAAGTCTGCTCTGAGGACATATTTCTCCCACTCTTTCCTATCTCAGTAAAACAGCCTCCAAAACCCTTTCCCCTGTCAGTGATATCAGTTAGATCATTAACTCCATTCCCATGCATCCTCTTCCTCCCGTTAAACATTCCCTGAGCAGAGAGGTGGTGCTAAAAATGCTTTGTGTGAAAGACAAACGTTGTAGCGGGTGTGGCCAGTCTTATCCCCCTGTTCTAGTATCTGGATGGGAAGTTGTATTCCCTCGTTCCCGTCTGATGATTATGCCCCTGCCTCGGACAAACACCTGATGGCTTGGTGCCTGGTTGTTCCAGGGCTAATAGGGCTGAAGCGGCAACTCCTTTTTCCGCACTGATATTTCATTCCACTATTTTGGAATTGCCTCTGACTTTCCACAGCTTTTCCACCGGCATGTCGCTAATTCCACGTCCTTTGCTTTGCAACGTCGGAATTAGGGATCGGACTCCGGGCAAAATTTCAGTTTTGGTCAATTTCAGTTTCGGTTCTCATGTATTTCGGTTCTTTTTCGGTTTTGGTACTTTCTGATCTTTTGCATTGATTTTTGTACCAGATTTTTTTACATTGCGTTTTTTTCAATGGGGGACAAACCGCAATGTTAAAAATCTGGTACAAAAATCAATGCAAAAGATCCGAAAGTACCAAAACCGAAAAAGAACCAAAATTTCGGATGAATCCAAAATGGCCATTTTTGGGTACTTTCGGTTTTATCCGAAACTGAAATTCCCATCCCTAATCGGAATTATCGAAAAGTGTCGGAAATAATCTCGGAAAGTGTCGGAAGAGACATTGTTCCGCTACTTTCACACCGTGACCGCATGTCGGAAAGTGCCGGTGGAAATTGTGGAAGACTGCAGACAAAAGTAATGGAATGAACTTCTCTATTGTACCATGCCGCTCATTACGGAAGAGCTTTTTCCGTCGGAAACGGCTACTGCAGCGGCTTGCTGTTTCAGCCTTAGCCTATGCACAGTCCTAGAACAATGGCTCCAAAAGAAATTGCTTGCCATTGACCTGCAGTATTACTGCTCCAAAAGAAATTGCTTGCCATTGACCTGCAGTGTTACTGCTCCAAAAGAAATTGCTTGCCATTGACCCGCAGTGTTACTGCTCCAAAAGAAATTGCTTGCCATTGACCCCCAGTGTAACTGCTCCAAAAGAAATTGCTTGCCATTGACCCCCAGTGTAACTGCCCCTTGCCAATGGTTTCTTTTGCAAAGGTTCATCTGAACACAGCCTAAGTTTTGTTGTTGTTCTTCAATTCTCTTTCTGTACAATGGGGTTAAGAACTCTCCTGTCAGGAGCTTAGGGCTTGGATTCAGAAAGCCAGAGCTGTGACTAGCTGTCTGAGAAGCCAGGAGTTAGAAAGTCAAATTGAGATCATCAACCTGATCAACTGGAGCCAGGAAACCAGGGCTGAAATGTTAGGCAGATTGTACATGAGGTGGGGGTGCCGCAAGCAGCTATCAAGTCGGGGGGGGGGGGGGGGGGGGGGGGGGGGGGAGCACGTTAAACTCTGCTCGTGGGCACAGGGTTTAAAACATTATATGGAGATCTCTGCTGTGATTTCACTTGTGGATTACAGGGCTGGATTTTGAGCCCTGTAATCTGTGAGTGAAATAGCGCCAGAAATAGCCAAATAAAATTTTAAACCCTGCACACACAAGCGGAATTTCAGGTGACCCTCCCCCGGTACAATCGCTGCTCATGGCACTCCCCCCCCCTTCTCCTCCTGACTTGTGTACAAGCAGCCTCAGAGAGTGGAGGCAAGGGCCAGGAGTTTTGCATTGTGAGGAACCTGGATGTTGGTGACAGAGTCAGGAAAAGAGATGGGTCTGCTTGGCAAAGGGTCCCGTTGGAAATGCTCATCTGGAAACACAGGCCAAAGGAGAGACTTTGTGCAGATGAAGGCCAGGAGCAGGATTCATATGAGTAGGCAGAGTCTGGGAGATTAGATAGTGTCCTGCCGGTGTCTCGGAAGGAGGAGGAAACAGGTTTAATCTAAGAGAGGTCTTGACAGAGACGTAGCCATCATAGGGATGGGAGTAGGGTTGCCAATGCCATACCTCCCCTTTAATCTAGGATGCTTATGAAAAATACATGGGGCAGGGCTCAACTGGAACCAGTGCAGCCCTGCCCCATGTATTTATCATAAACATCCTGGATTAAAGGGGCGGTATCGGGGTGGGGAGAATGGAAGCCCATTTCTTGCATCTGGGCCCATTCCAACCTAGCTAGGTCCCTGGCTCTGGAATTTTGGTAGGCCGGGTAAAAAGGCCCATTCTCTCGGGGTTCCTCCAGATGGGAGGTTGCTTTGCATCTTCCCCTCGACCCTTAAAAACTAACACACTCTCTGTTTGTTTCCCAGGTCAGCTCATCTCTGAAGATGCAGTGTTGTTGCCTCGGAAACTGACTCATCAAAGAAACCTGATACTCTTATGCAGACCTACGCGAAAGAATAGTATTTCTTAAAGAAAATGTGGTGCTGGGGGAAAGGTGCCAGAGGGATGACATGGAAGGCAGGGCCGGCCTTACCGTGGGGCAACCTGGGGAGACTGTCCCAGGGCCCCACTATTTTCCCTACTTCCTGGGGCCCCGCAGTGGTTGTTACCATTTTCACCAGGGAAAGGTGTGGGGCATCCAATTCCTCCCAGTAAGTCCCCAAACACAGTCAATTCTAGGGACCCTTGGAAGGTGTCCCAAGGGGGCGGGGCCACAGGGGAAGAGGTGGGACTACAAGGGCCCCCACATTTGATCTTTGACCTGGGCCCTGTAAATTCTAAGGCTGGCCCTGCTGGGGTTGATGTATGTTTTCACAGCCCAGTCTACGACACTGCAAACTCCCCCATGAACATGTACCGGATCCGTAGTGTCTTTGGGTGCTAATTAACACTGGTCATTTTATATTCCTCCTTCTCCTTTGTGCCTCAGATCCAGCTGTTGCCAAATCCTGCCGTTTTGCCCTGTATAATATTGCTAAAATTCGGCCCTGCCTTACTGTTGCTTCTGCAAAAACCCTAGTCCATGCTCTAGTCCTCTTTCGCCTTGATTATTGTCACCTCCTCTTTACTGGTCTCTCCTGCACTGATTTCATCCCCCTCGACTCTGTTCAACCCTCTGCTGCCAAAGTCATCCACTTTGCCCGTCGCTTTGACCATGTTCAGCCCCTCCTCTCTGTCCTGCACGGGCTCCCTCTACATGAACGCGTTCAGCACAAGCTCCTGATCTTCACCTTCAAGGCTCTGCATGGCCTTGCTCCCCCCCACATATCTCTCCGCTCTTGTATCCTGCCACGCTCCTGCTCCTGCTCTGCCCCCACCCTTGCCTACTTGCGACTCCCCTGCTCCTCTAAATGTCTTCACCCCTTCTCTCTTGCTGCCCCCCAGGCCTGGAACGCCCTCCCTGGATAGATTCATTTTGCTCCCTTCCAACTTTCAGATCCCTCCTGAAAACCTACCTCTTCCATCAGGCTTTCCCTGGTCATGAGTCAAAGGCTCATCATGAGTGAAATACCATCCTCATCCCCCCATCACTCAGAATCTCTTCCCTGCAACATGGTGAAGCACGATCACCTGCATTCTCTCAACCTCATGAATGTATCCTTGTCTCTCAAGATGTTCACCCCCTCGTCTCCCCTTCCCCCCTCTTGTCTCTCATAGACTGTAAGCCCTTTGGGGCAGGGACTTATCTATAACTACTGATTGTACAAGTGCCAGATACACCACTGGCATCATCATCATCATCATCATCATAATTTTCATGGCATAAATGCTCATCTATTGTGAATGAGGTCAAGGTGTCCAAATCATCCCAAACAGTCCATAGACAAGCCAGTAGCCAGCACAGAGCCCTTATTGCTATCAACCAAGATCTGGTCACCGTCTGGCAGCGGTGTAAAACCTGGTTCTTCTACCAGGCGTTGGGAGGAGGAGACAGGTAGGGTGGGTTGGAATGTGGGGAGGCAGGATTGAGGGAAGGAAGGGTTTTTATGTTCCTTTTAATGTATTTTACTAGTTGAATGCCACCCTGAATTGCCTGAGGCAAGAGGAAGCAGGGTAATAAATACTTGCACAAATAAATAAATAAATAAATAAATGACCCATGCTGCATTAGAACCAGGGGTGTGCATATTTGTATTGTTTTATTAATTATGAAAATGAATGCAGCCCCATTTGTTTTGCAATGAAGGTAACTAAAATGAATGAATAAGCAAACAACTTTAGTTTGATTTCATTTGTTTTTGTTTTTATGTTTGATTTATTTTATTTTAATAATAATAATAATAATAATAATAATTAATAATAAATATCACTGTGCATGCACCCACGGGCACCGGGCGCATTCTGCACATGCATACCCTTTCCCAAAATAGCGTTGATGCTGCCAGCCCCATTTTTGGGAAAGGACTGCGCATGTCCAGAATGGCCTCAGCAGCTATTGGTGCATGCGCAGTGTTTTTTTAAAAATATTTTAATAAAACGAAAAAAATAAACGAAAACGGTAGAATCCTTTATGAAAATCCCCCCCCCCCAAACAAACGGGTTTTTGGAAATGAAAATGAAAATGAATCATGCGCCTTCTGCACACCCCTAATTAGAACCAGCAAATGACTCCCTATTCCATTTCAAATCGGAGCCATCCTGCGTTCCCGCCGTCCAGCGACGGTTTCTACAGCTCCCTACGCAGCTTAACCTGAGCCAAGAGAGGGTGTTTTCAGAAGTGACACTGCCATGTTTAGCCACAATTTACCACACTTAAACCCACCCCAGGGTCACAATCACCGTCACTTCTGTTTGGCGGCTGCCAGATGTTCACCACGCTTTGCCCCAAACAGTGGTAGCAGCTACCACTGGCTGTGATATTGGAAAATCATGGGGAACAGCTGGTGGTAAGCGCTACCATGTTTTGGGGCAAAGTGTGGTAAGGCGCACCGTCATGTCTGTTCTGGGTACCGGCTTACCCTGGGGTGGGGTGCTGGCCGTTACCCTGGATTGGGTCGGGGTCTAAGCATGGTAGCGTCACTTCTGAAAATACCCAGAAACTGACACAGACTATTGATGGGAGCAAACTTTATCCAAAGGAGCAGAAGTGTAGGCCTAGCTGTTGTCAGTGCTTTGCAGACAAGGTGAAGAGGATAAATTATCTCTCCTGCTTCAAATTGGATCTGTCAAACGGCACGATCAATGAGCCTGAAAAGGCTGAAAAGTAAAAAAAAAAAAAATTCAAGGAAATGCACAATTAGCCTGTGGAACTTACTGCCACAGGATATCTTTGAGGGAAAGAACTTCAAAATAGAAAAATGGGAGCTGCTAGACTGGGCCAGAGCGATAGTCCATCTAATCCGGTATCGTTTTTCTGACACTAGCCTGCACCAGCTGCTTCAGAAGAAAGATAAGCCATTTTCATGGACAGCTAGATCATCCAGAGTTGTTACAGGAAGTATTAAAAAAAAAAAATAAGCAAGAGTTTTGCTAAAATACCCCCAATTTTTTTCAGAAAAAGATGGGGACAAAATTGTATTTTGATCATTTGGGTTCCTGATTGAATACTGTTTTGGGTACCAAAAAGTACCGCAGCTTTGATGGGTATTTTGTGGGTACTCGTTTCAGTACTAGTCGCAGGCTGATCCAGCAGGTTATTGCTTTTGCCAGCCTCCCTGGGAAGCAGATGATTGGAACTATTGTCAGACAAGGGATGCTGGATGAGAAAGAACTGTGGCTGGATCCAGCCAGGCAATTCCTAATTTTCTAGCTTGATAAAAGAAATAGAAACAGTGCATGGATGCACCACATTCTTTTGTATAGGAGTATCTCCCAGTTCTGGTGTCTTCATTCATCTTAAAGCCTTCTCCCATGGGCAAGTGAGTTGTCGTAGCAAGCTGCATGCTAGGAGGTCTTTCCTACTGGGAAGCTGAGCTCCTGGAAAATCAACTGCAATCCTGTGCAATTTTAGCCTAAACTTCTCTCTCTCTCATCTTCTGCCTCTGCAACAGTCACAGAGCATAAATCATTTACACCAGAATTCTGATAGACGCTTGTCTTGCTACATTTAAAACACAAAAAGATACTTTGCAGAGAATGTCAAGACATCAAATTCCTCCAAGGGAAGTCAACCGTTTCCAACACTGTTATAATTTAAAAACAAATGGATACAGCAGAATTGCAAATAGATGGGTGGTTCGCTCCTGGTGAAATGAGATTTCTCAAAAATGGGAATTCCCATTGAAATCCAGGTTCCCAATACCATCTCAGTCGAATCGAGAACCTCTTGGTACTTGATAATGTCTTGATCAACATTATTGTTTTACTGATAATTTGCTTATCAGGATCTCGTTTACTGCTTTGTCATCAGTTTCAAAATCCTGAGAGATAATATTGGGTATTTTTAGACATGATGGCTCTTTGAGCCATCACGCTTAGATCCTGTCCATGGGAAGAGCCCTCACCACGGACAGGTTCAGGCCTGGCCACCGAACAAATGTTCCAGCGGCCGGGGCTGGGGAGGGGGCGGGGGGATGTGCGGACATGGGTCTGCCCAGCTCCGCCCCACCTGCTGCTTAGCTCAGCCCCGTCACCTCCCTGAAAGGGGTAGGGGCGCCCACCCGGAGAAGCTTTGGCCACGGCTTGGAGTTAGAGCAGGCCATCAGACGTGATGGCCTACTCTACCACGTGCTGACAGGGAGCCCAGTGCACATCCTGGAGTTAGCCCTGCCACAGTCTGGGGTTAGCTCTGCTCCCACCCTCAGAAGACATTTGGCGGGCAGGAGCAGACATGACACCACCATGGGTGGCCACGCCGGAGTTAGCGAGGCCACTCGTGGTATTGTCATGTTTAAAAATACTCATTGACTCAATACCACATTTCTTCTATCTTCTCTGCACTCCATTTCCCCTTGTACTTCCTTGTCACTCATTGGCTGTTACGCAGATTCCTTTACAAATCTGCAATCCAGCTGCAGATTGGACAAAGCAAAGGGAGCAACACACAACAACAATTCTGATTGAAGGCACTGGAGTCAAGGCACTGTTTTTTAAAACTGTGTTTGGGCAGGCGGGGGTGGTTAAAGGGTGAGCTAGTCACACACCGTGATTGGCTCAGAAATGAGGAAACAATGAACAGACAGAAACGCAGAAGTAAAAAGGTACCCTCGACAATCTAAACAGTAAACAGAAAGACGGGAAATTGGGACAGTATTTCATGGTATTGTGAGAATCAAGAAGTCATATTGGTATCGGAAAATGGTTGGGAAATTGATCCTGGTTTTGAAGCAATTACTTGTGAGTAACAGTTTTGCAGCTGATTTCAGAAAGGAAACTGCCTTACTGGGTTTTTTTGGACCTAGAGCTGAAATGAGTACCCAATTTAGTACCCGTGGTGGGTAATACCTGCATTGAGTACCATGTCGAGTACCATTTGGATAGGCAAATACCCTAAAAATTGGTAATTTCCATTACCAGTTTACCGGTTACCGATCGGCAAATCGGGATGGAAAACAAAAAAAATTTGGGGAGAGAAGTTGACATTGTGGGATGGGCAGTTGACATTCTGGAACATTTTGCATCTGAATTGTCCTTAATCAAGTACTGTTTAGTACCTAAATGTTGTGGGTTGATTCAGGTACCCAAAATTTGATGGGTATACCCATTTTTGTGAGTACATGTTTCAGCTCTAGGTGGGTTGCTTCTCTTGCAAAACCTCCTAGTATTCCACTTCCATCCTACTTCCTCTGATTTTCATTGCTGCTAACAAATTTCACATGGTTCTTTTGATTCTCTTTCAAGGCACTGAAGTCAAGAGAGTTGCTGATGTAGAATTGAAATGTGCAGCACATTTGTTTCCCGCGGATGACACCCACAATTCTGAGTTGAATGTCGGTGCCTGATTGGTGCCCAAGTACTAAGCTGGGCATCCAGTCGCCCCCAATTACTGGTTATTACCATTAACAAGTTACCATTTTACCAACTGGAAAGATTGGTAAGAGAAGTCAGTACCAGAACTTGGAAAATTGGTATCAGAAGTTAGAAAATCGTTATTGGAAGTCGGAAACCGGTAAATCGGGTAGCTTCTTGGCCACCAGTTGGGTAGTACTACTGCTACTGCTTGTTGTTGAGTTTATTTCCCACTCTCTTCCATGCCCAGGTTCCTATTTTCATTCTTAAATATAAACCACTGACCCTAAACAGCAACAATCAGTCTAGCAACCCCATCTGCACACATGGTGACCCCCCGACTTGGGATTACAACCCATAGTTTTGGGAACCTCTGACTTAGAGGCCGTGCGGACTACAGTCAACCACAGGCTAGAGAGGGATTCTTGGGTCTTTGACAAGATGCTCCATTGAAGAAAAGTTGGTTCTTTCTTTGCCCACAGAATTTGAAAAGGTGAAGAGCAGCTGCCAAGGTTCATGCCTTAGTGGAAATGATTACGCCCTCCCGTCTTCCTTTCCCCTATGGAAATCAGATTTATTTCACGTAGGTGCCAACTTTATTAGCAACTCTTTTATAGGAGCCTGTGGGTAGCGTAACCACTTTTAATCCTGGCCTCTGCTAATCAGGTTTTAATTTAAAAGAAGTTTCAAATGGTTAAAATGCAACATGTCACAATCTCTAAGAACCTACCCATATTGTAGAGGGTAGGTCCATCAGACCTCTGAATGTTGGGAGCTGGGAGTCAGTAGCAGAGAATGGATCACTCCTTGACTTGCTGTACACTTCTCTGAAGCGACCAAAGGTGACCGACCGCTGGGTTGGATGGACCATTGGTCTAACCCGCTATGGTACTTCTTACATTCTTAGAAGTCATGGGGAGATTTCTCCACTGCATGAGAGGACAGAGAGTAATTTCAAGTCTGCAGTGAAATCCAATGCCTCTTTAATGAAAGAACATAAAATTATGTTTGAGAGGAAGGGGAACCAAGCTGTAAAAACCATAAAGCAAGTAAATTTCAGATGTCATCTAAAAAACCCAACCTTGATGGGGCATGTATCTTGCCGCTCAAGGCGCATCTTCTTATGAGCATCTTTAGAGGCACGGCCTAGTCCCTTCCATTTACAGCTGCTCGGAGTGAAATTGATGACATGCTCACTCCAATCAGGAACATTTAGGGAGCTGCAACTTTCTAGCCCTTCCTCTTTCTCCTTCAGTCCCTTTCTCTTTCCGTCAGTGTTTGGGCTGTCAGGCTGTGTGCTCCGATGCGTCCCTGGTGATGTCATCCATCATTCATAACGGCTTGCAGAGGAATTTGCCCACAGTAACGGGCTTGTTAATTTGATTATGCAAATTCCCCGTGAGGAACCGGGGCTGCTGGAACAGCAAAGCACGTTGGAATTTAATTAAAAAAAAAATTCTAATCATCAACTTTCTTTCTGAACTTGAAACTTATTGAAGCTGTTTGTTTTCCCAGGTCCTCTGCAGTGGCTGTTGAGTGTCCAGGGGAGGCAAGCTTGTCCTCTTAAGAGCCCGTGCTGTTTATTAATGGAGGTAATTAAACGAATTGCGCTGAAAAAAAAAAGCCCCATAAAATCTGAGAATGCGTGTGTGTGGCACATTGCCTCATCCAAATGCTGCACTCCAATTAATAAAGGAATTGATACAGACAATGGCTAATGTCTGCAAATAGCTCTTGAGACTCTAATGAAGACATAGCAGCGGTTGCTAATAACGGTAAATTTTAATCCCTCTTTTGTTACAGTTTAGATGAAACTAACCGTCCATGGCATCTACTCTATGCAGCCTTTGCACAAGAGTTTTTGGGGCTGTGCAAAGGTGCCTGGAGCCCAAGTTGACCTTGGGTGACTGACGGACAGCACCCATCGCTCTGCTCCAACTCACACACAGGTGGTCCGTCCGTGTAAAGGCGGGCCTCCAGATGTGCATGTAGAGCAGAGGCAGCCAGGGCCCAGGGCAAAGATAAAATGGCCCCTCCCCCCGGGGCAACCTCTCCCCTGGGGCAACCTCTGTGGTGCCCTGAAGGGGGCCATGTTTGGGGCCTCACTGAGAGGAAGTGGTGCCCCCCCAATCTGTCCTGGTGAAAATAGAGGCCACTGTGGGGCCCTCAGAAAGAGCCGGGCCCAGGGCAGCCATCGCAGGTCACCTTGTGGTAAAGCCGGCCCTGGAGGCAGCTCTGCTTGCGGTGCTCTGGAACATCCTGGAGGACCGCCAGCTGAGCTGGCTACCCAAAAGTAGGGCACCGGTCGGAGGCAGAGTTGTGGCCCGTCTGCTCAATGGATGGCTGCTGAAGCTCGGCTCTTGGTTGGCGGTTGCCCCGGGTAACACAACAGAGCCGTGGGAAGCAGCCTAGAGCATTGGGTGATTCACCCGCAGCTCTATGGTGAAGGAGACGGGGGTGCCGTGCAAGTGGGCCCCGGGCTGCAGCAGCTGCCTGGTCTGTGGAAACCCGGTGCAGGTGGGGCTGCATGTAGAGGACGCAGGGCTGGTCACCCCTGGAGCAGGTCTGGTTGGGAGAGAGAAAAGAGATCTTAAGCAGCTCTCTACAACTTGACCAGGCTGCCCAGCTCTGCACCTCATTTTTCAAGGTGTGCAGGAACTTCCTGTCCAAGAGTTGCATGCAGCTCCCAAGCAGAACTGAAATGAGGACCCGCAAAAACGGAGAAACCCGTCAAAATTGATGTACAATAATCATAACCATAATTGATAATGTCATTCCTCTAGCCCCTCTTCTGCCAAATGATGCTTAAGTTGGAGGACTTCACAAAGCAATGTAATAAAATCAATTTTAAATACAAATCTATTTAAAAAAAGACTGGTTTTCATCCTGATTTTTTTTTATTTCTGATGCACCATTCCGATTCCTTTACTGATTTACCAACTGGTAAATCAATATTTTGGCAATGGTAATAGCCGGTATTTTAGGGTAATTGGGTGCCCGATCGGTACTCGGGTGACTGTTGGGCACCCCATTATGGTACTTGAAATTATGAGTATTACTTGTGGGTAGTAAATGAGCTACCTATCTCAGCTCTGCCCCTGAGCCTCAGTTTAGCCAACCCCGGCAAACAGGAATTTAATTTCTGTCACAGATATTTATTCAGCTAGCTCTCTGAATATGCAAATAACAGCTATGAATATTAACTTAGCTAAATAGCTATTCTTTTCAGATCTAGTGCAGCTGAAGCTGTCTAGCCCACCATGCTGTATGTCTCAATCAATCGAGTAGAGGTTAGAGGTAGGCTAGATCTTCCGCTTGTGCAGGTGATCAGAACAGGGGATGCTAATGAGCAGTAGGGGTTGGACTTCAGGGGGATTACCGGATACCGGATTTACCTGTATCGGATCTCCCGATACTGGATTTATTTATATCATTGCCAGTTTTACTGTCTTTTTTTTACATTGCAGCCGTTTGTTAAATGGTGGGGATGTAAAAAAATCCGGTAAAGCCAACAATGTTAAAAATCCTGTATTCCAATACCGACAAGTATCGGTATTATCGGATTAATCCGATACCGGCCATTATCTGTGTTATCGGATTAATTCGATACCGATGGTTCCACCCCTAATGAGCAGCATCTCCTAAAGAAAAGCAAATGCTAAAACCAAAGCTCGACGAGGGACACAGTGGAAGAAAAGGGTTAACTGTGAATGTGAGTCGGAGGGTATTAAACCTGCGAATTACCTTTCAAACAGGAGCATGGAAGGCTCTGCTTTGTTGCATTTTGCAAGTGCTGGGCCTCGTTTCACGCATTTACTTAGCCTGGGAACTACATGTATTTTGAGAGCAACCCCTTTTTTTTCTGCACTGTCTCCTCCAAAGGCAATTTCCTGCATCGAGATGAAAGACAATCACAGAGTCGCTCTTACTCCCTGCAACTCTGAGCACTGGGGAGGAGATTACATACGCTTTGGAAATGGACGAGGTGCCCAGGGACTGGTGGGGGGCGGATGGGAGGAATTGCAGTTTGCAGCAGAAGAGGAGCAGGAAGGCTTCAGCCTGGCCCCAAACCTGTTGACATTCTGCCGGTGTTGTAAAACCTGGCTGTTTGCCCAGGCCTTTGTGTGTGGGGGGGTGGAGGGGGGGTTAGGGTTTGTTATCTCCCCTACCCTGTTTATTGTTTTTATGCTAAATTGTATCCCAGGGCCCTGTTTTAAAACATTTAAATTGTTTTGATTTGTTTTAAATTGTTTTATATCTGTTTTTATATGTATTTTTTATGACTGTTGGAAGCTGCCCCGAGCTATATTCAGGAGGGGCGGGGTATAAATTTAGTAAATAAATAAATAAATAAATAAAAGTTACCCGTGGCAGGCAGAAGCACCGGTGCGGACTAGGTAGCTTCCTGTCAGGAATGGTAGGAAGGTGCATCGTAAACCAGATGTCCCTGCTGGGACTGGTTTTGTGGTTTGCCGGGTGAAACTCAGCTCTGTGCTGACATCAGTGGAGCAGTTAAGTCCCACCTCAGAGATACTCTGAGGGGGCCAGAGAGTTGCCTGAAAATGAAACAGGAAAAAAAGAGAATCATGTGAAATTATGTGGGAAAATGTTTCTCTGCTTGGGCACAGCTGCTCGGAGTCAGCCGCCTGCCATTTCTCCGTGACAGGAAATCGTTATGTGGCTGAATCCAGCGTCTCACCCAAGAGATCAGAAAGTGAGTCCCTGACACCTCATTCCTTGGCGCCTGTGGATGGTTCGGTCCCCTCCGGGCTGCTTGACAAGAACAGCATGGGTCTTGTGCCCCAGGTGTTGTAGGCACCCATGACAACCGAGTTTAGCCG
Source organism: Sphenodon punctatus (assembly GCA_003113815.1). Classification (NCBI taxonomy): domain Eukaryota; kingdom Metazoa; phylum Chordata; class Lepidosauria; order Sphenodontia; family Sphenodontidae; genus Sphenodon; species Sphenodon punctatus. The sequence goes on along the minus strand of QEPC01009472.1, from coordinate 3,649,966 downwards.
AGCCTCAAATTCTGTGTGACCTTGTGTGGAATCACAGAGCTAGAAGGCATCTTAATTCATTGATTGATTGATTTCGTAGTTTTTCATCCCGCTCCCTCCTGCGCGATAGCAACTCAGGGTGGCGTGCAACAGCATACAATAAAACAGCAATATAAAATACCAACTGAAAAACATCATTGAAACCATTAAAATACTAAAAAGAGCGGAAAGCAAAAACAAAATCCCACCCACCCCACCTCCCCATCTCCCTCCCCGAAGGCCTGGCGGAACTGCCAAGTCTTGCATTGTCTCGGAAACAAGGGGAGGTCTGGGGCCAAGCGGGTCTCCGTCGGGAGGGAATTCCACAGCCTGCATCAAGGGCATCTAGTCCAACCCCCTGCTTGGATGCAGAATGATGACAGCTACAACATCCCCGACAGATAGCCACCCAGCCTCTGTTGGAAAAGCCCCAGCGATGGGAGCGCCTACAGTCTCACTAGGCAGCTCGTTCCATCGCCGCACAGCTCCCACTATTAGGACGTTCTTCCTGATATTAATGAAACGAAAACTGATCTTGTAATCGGAACCCATTCTTTCGAGTCCTCCCCTCTGTGGTAACGGAGAACATTTGCTTGCCATCTTCTTGCCCCTTTAGATCAGGGACTTGTGTTCACCGTGTTTCCCCCCATTGCTGTGCAGTGACGCAGCTCCCTGTCTTTAGATATTTGAAGACTGCCATCATGTCTACCCTTAATCCTCTCTTTGCTAGGCTAAACATACCGTTCCTTCAATCCTCATAAGACTTACTTTCCAGACCCTTTATCATCTCTATGGCCCTCCTCTGAACCCGCTCCAATTTGTCAACCTCTTTCTTAAAAAGAGGTGCCCCAAACTGGACACAATATTCCAAATGAGATCTTAGTTCATCTCTCTGTGACTCGGACCGCTCTTTGTAAAGTTGGGATTGTATTTCCCCCCATCTTGTCCATTTTATTTGGATGGAAAACCCCTTGAGGTGGGCCCACATTTTTTTTTTTTTAACTTGCCTTGGCACCAAGTTCACTCCTGGCCACTGTGACAAAATCAGTGTAGCCCCAGAGGGTTGGCATGGTTGGTAGCCCCCTCTAGTGGAGTGGTAGTGGCGTGAGCCTGCTACTCTACAGAACTAACAGACCCAGGTCTCTTAGCTCAGAGGGTAGCGGCTTGTGGAGGGAGAGGTCCTCAGTTAAATCCGTGCTGCTGACGATTCTGCCTGGGGTGTTGGAATACAAGGGTAGGCACCGTGTCCCCCCTCTATACACCTACACAGGGAGATGTGTAGTAGTGGGATTATACTATCAACCCCCTGACCAAAACAGTGAGACTAACTATGAAATGCTAACAGAGATTAGACAGGCTACTCAAGTTGGAAACACAATAATAATGGGTGATTTCAATTATCCCAATATTGAGTGACTGAATGTCTCCTTGGGACATGATGCAGAGGTAAAATTTCTTGATGCCACGAATGACTATTCCTTGGAACAGCTGCTCCTGTGACCTACAAGAGGAAGAGTTACTTTGGATCTAGTCCTAAGTGAAGCACAGCAACTAGGGCAAGGGATAATGGGGGTGGAGCCACTTGGCAATAGTGATCGTAATATAATCAAATTCAACATACTTATTGGGGGGAGAGTAACATTTAACATTAAAAAGAGGAACTATGCAAAAATGAGGAAACTAGTTAGAGGGAAACAAAATGGAGAAGTGAGGATTAAATGTCTGAGAGCGGCGTGGAGACGATTCAAAAATACCATCTTGGAAGCCCAGATTAAATGTGTTCCACAAGTAAAAAAAGGTAGCAAGAGGACCAAATGTCTGCCAGCATGGCTGAATGGTGAGGTGAAGGAGGCTATTAGAGCCAAAAAGGCATCCTTTAAATAATAATAATAATAATTTATTTATTGTTTCAACAGAAGGTTATAACAACATTACAGCTATAAAATAACACAGAATAAACAATGGGGGTCCAGGATAGGTTCCCAGGTGTGGGATTGCTTTTGGGGGGTGATTTTAATGCCCGTATGGGCGAGTCTGATTATGAATTGGGCCTCACCGGGACTGGACAGGGTGTCGAGGAGGCTGGCCCCCTAGATGATAGGAAATCTAAGGATACGGGTATAAACAATGGTGGACTGGCGTTGGCCAACCTCCTATTTCAACTGGACCTGTACCCGTTGAATGGCCATCACTGGATGGATCGGCTGGGGGGAATTTACTTACATTTTACCTAGGGGGTGTAGCACGCCCGACCATCTTATTGTCTTGGCCCCCGCGGTTGACTTGGTCGCAGCCTTCTGTGTGGGCTCCCAGCCGATTAGTGATCATCTCCTGCTGTTGCTTACACTGAACTTTTCTAACACCATAGGCAGGGGTGCCCCCTCGGCCCCAGTCCTCCCCCCAAGCCCCCCAGATCCCCGGTGGAGCTTAGAACTAGAAGGCGATGGGATGCTCAGGTGGAACAGGAGTTTAGGACCCTAGTGACTTCCCCAAGGGGTATGCAGCTGCGGGCAAAGTTTAAGATCACCACCACGACACAGGCAGGGCTGCTTTTTTGGTTTCAGACCCTGGTGGATTGGCTCACCCCTATACTCTTTGTCAACCACTCCAAGACCAGTTTGGTGGGCCCGGGATATAGGACTCTATCGGGCTGGTTTGATGAGGAGTGCCGGCATCTTAGGGCAGAGTTACGGCGTTATTATCGCCGGTTTAGAACTACACAGGGGAACGGATTTCTCCTAGCATTTTTGTGCAAGAGAAGGGAGTATAGCGTGATGCTGAAGGCAAAACGGGATGCCCACTATAGATTGAAGTGGGAAAGGCTTAGTGAAGCCTTTAAATCTAACCCAATGCAATTTGGGAAGATGGTTAGAGGTATCGGCCTGGAGGCGCCCTTTTCCACTGCTCCTCTGGTTTCCGGGGAAGCCTGGGTGCAACAATTGACCAGCTTGTATATGGTCCCCGGCTCCCCGGTGGGAGAGTTGGCCTTGGTCAAAGTCTCCCCTGCCTGGGACCCTGTCACAGCTGAGGAGGTAGCTGTTTTAATTACTAATCTCAAAATGGGGAAAGCCCCAGGAGTAGATGGAATGACAGCCGAGTGCCTAAAGGCCGATGTGGACTGGTGGGCCTTACCCTGGACGCCCTTTTCTCAGGGATGAATGAGTCGGGAGTTGTTCCCGCTGATTGGGGACAAGCGATAGTTGTCCCTATTTACTAGAAGGGCAACCCGGCCACTCCTAGCAACTACAGGCCGATTAGCCTTTTGAGTATCATAAGTAAGTTGTATGCCAAATACCTGTTGGTGAGGCTATATGGTTGACTGAAAGCCAAGGGTATTTTGTCAAATGCGCAAATAGACTTCCAAAACCAGTGACCACTGTTTCCTTTTGTCACATTTGGTTGGCAAATATGCAAGGCCCCCCCATTCCCTGTATGCTGCCTTCATCGATTTGAGGGCAGCTTTTGACACTGTCTCAAGAGATCGGCTGTGGAGGAAATTGGCTTCCTTGGACCTTGATCTAAGATTGCTGCATGTGATCATTAATCTCCACAAGGAGAATTCCATCCAGGTGAGGTTGAACCACCAGGGGGCAGTATCGGAGAGCATCCCTGTCGAGAGAGGGGTGAGGGATGCATCCTGGCTCCGACCCTTTTCACCATATATGTAAGCAATGTCGTGGAGGCCCTGGCAAGGATGGTCAGCCATGCTCCCCTTGCAGGAGAGACTGAAATCCCCTGTCTTTTGTATGCAAATGACACGGTCCTGCTGTCACGGTCTCAGGTCGGTCTGCGTCGTTTGCTGATTGCCTTTGGTGACTTCTGCCGGGAAAATCTGCTTGAAATAAACCAGGACAAGTCAAAAGTTGTCCATTTCTCCTGGAAAAGAACTCTACACAAATGGCAGCTGGCAAACCAGGCGATAGCCCAGGTCCCGGTGTATAAGTACCTGGGTCTTCTGTTTCAGGCAAACGGGACCTGGAATTTGCAGGCGCAATCTTCCCTGAATAGGGCTATGAGGTTAAAAACAAACTTGCTCAGTTTTTTTAGGTCAGGGGGAGGGCATTTAGTTGCCCCGCTGATTTATTTTTACAGTCATAAGCTTGTGCCCCAGCTTTTGTATGGGGCTCCTTTTTGGGCCTTGAGTAAGTTGAAGGCCCTGGAGAAATTTCAGGTGGGGGTGGCATGAGCAATCTTGATGCCCCCCCCCGGCATTCCGTCCCAGGCCCTTTGCCATGAGTGCGGTCTGGTCCCCTTATGGGCCAAGGTTTGGCAGGGAGCTATTACGTACTATCTACGCCCCTATTTCAACTTGGCTGCACCTTGGGCCCAGTTGGTTACATCTGATAAAGCCCCGAACTCCTGGCTGGGTCTAGTAGAGGAGAAAATAAAACAGCTGGGCTTCACTATTGGGGCCCTGACCCAGGTGGGATTCAAGGGGGCAAAGAAACTTATTTTAGACCGGTTGCTGGACTCTACATGGCAGGAAGTCTGGGCTGACCTCAGAGCTTGTAGAGCCATTGGCCTTTATGTACAGATGGCCAATGCAACGGCTTCGCCCATGTCCTTTTTGGATGGTGGGCTTCCTCTGAACTCTAGAAGACTGTTTCTTTTAGCAAGGTGGAATGCCTTCCCATCAGCTGCCATGGTTGGCAGATATAATCACACACCTCTAGCAGAACGTCTGTGCCGCTGCCCTTTGAAAGCAGTGGAATCCCTGGCTCATATTTTGCTGCATTGCCCCCCTCTATGCGATCTTGAGGGGAGTTTACCTTGCATCATTGTTGGCATCTTTACCTGGCCGCTCAGAGGCATTGCTGCTGGCTTTTTTGTTGGGCGATGGCTTGCCGCACGTCTCACAGCAGCTTGTCGGGTTTTTGAGCTCAGTCCACAAAATTAAAATCTCTTTAGATACAAATGTGGCAGTTCACGCTGATGCCACAAATGACTCCTTTAAATAGAAAGCTAGTCCTAATGAGGAAAATAGGAAAGATCATAAGTATTTTCAAATTAAAAGTAAAATGTAAATAAGGTAGGTCAAGAGGGACTTTAAAGAGTGACTTGCTAAAGATGCAAAAAATAATAAGAAAAACATTTTTAAGTACATCAGAAGCATGAAGCCTGCTAGAGAGTCAGTTTGGCCATTAGATTACCAGGGAGTGAAAGTGGTGTTCAGGGAGGATAAAGCCATTGCAGAGGAGCTGAATAAATACTTTCCTTCGGTCTCCACCGCAGAGGATGTTGTGGCGATACCCATGCTGGAATTATTCTTTGAATTGGAAAAACTGTCAAAAATGTGACTTAAAAAAGGGTTTCAGAGGAAAATCTGGAAACTACAGACCGGTGAGCCTGACATTGATGCTGGACAAACTGGTGGAAATGGTTTTTAAGGACAGAATTACAGGGTATACTGATAAACACCACATAATGGGGGAAGAGCCAACATAGATCTAACAAAGGGAAGTCGTGCCTCACTAATCTACTGGAATTTTTTGAGGGAGTGAATAAGCATGTGGATAAGTGTGAGCTGGTTGATATAGCGTATTTGGAGTTTCAGAAAGAATTTGGTAAGATCCCTCACGAGAGACTCTTGAGGAAATTAAATAGTCATGGGATAGGAGGCAGTGTTCTATTGTGGATTGATAACTGGTTAAAGGATAGGAAACAAAGAGTAGGACTAAATGGTCAGTTTTCACAATGGAGAGAGATAACTAGTGGAGTGCCCCAGGGATCTGTACTGTACTGGGACCAGTGTGGTTTGATATATTCCTCTGGGCTTTCTTTCTGCCTCCCTTGCCATACCACACTCCGTCGAGCTTATCTAGGACATGACAGTAAATTATCTGAGTGAGGCTGGGTGCAGAGTGTTCTGTACAACACTCTAATCGGTCCGTGTTTCCAGGGGGGCTGATCAGGGGTGTGCCGTGCGCTGCCCTGATACTAGCCCCCCTGGAAACGGGCTGATTGGAGTGTTGCACACAGCTGGAAAGAAGCTTCTCTGCTTCCCTCTCGACTCAGAGAATATACTGTCGGGTCTCCCAGCTAAACTCTGCAGAGCACAGCATGGTAGGGGAGGCAGAAAGCAAGCTCAGCTCTCTGAAGAACACAGGTGGAGGCAGGGAGCAGTGAGCAGCCACCGGACTGGAAGTCAGCAGTCCGCCCGTAAGTCCTTTTTTTGATTTTTCTCTATATTTTCTCGTTTTTCCGATTAGAATCCGGCTGGTTTCTTGGTTCATTCTTGTTTCCCAGAATGAACTGAGGAACGTGATTCTCGCCCAAAAAGTGAGAAAAAGCGAGAATGAGTTTCCGCCCTAGAACCTGTTACTCTACAGAGCAAGAAGACCTTTCAGCATAGAAGATGGCGCAAGATCATAGAGGGAAACCTGAACAGCGGGTCTTTCCCTTCAGCAAGTTACTATCTTAAAAGGCGGTTCACAAGGGCAATTAGTCCTTCTCCCCCGGCTGTCCTGGGGGACCCTACCTATCCAAAGTTGTGAGTTTTTCCCCCCACTCTGGGGCAGATTTCAACACAGGTCAGCCAGAGACTTGCCGTGGCAGGGATGCATCAGTGCCAATGAGGATCATGACTGAGGAGTTGTTTTCTACTTTTCCTTTCATACTTGGAAACTTGCCCAGTCCCAAAGTGCTGAGGGATATTCTCCTGGAAAGCTTTGGTGTCGGACATTAGGTCGATGGAGGTGGCAGAGCTTGGATTAAGCTTTTTCTGTCTCTCCAGGGGAAAGCTATGCTTGGCAAGAGGTTTCTCGCCCGGGTAGAAACGTGGAGGCCTCTGCGATGGAAACAAGACAGAGGGGTCACTGCTGGCTCATTCCAGCTCTGTGGTGATTTCAGTCAGCGCCCAGGCTGTTTATATGGTGCTGTAAGACGTTTGCAAACCAGGAAGCAAATGAAACAGCGATTGTGGCTGCAGGAAAGCATTGTAACAGCAGGAGGGGAAGAGGGGGTCAGAACTGAAATGGGTGGTGGGGGTTGGATTTTACCCACCTTTTAATCTGCAGTGCTCACCTCATTATTCACATTAGTCCTTGCAAACAGTTCACTGAAAAGTCAGCTCACTGCCCAGGAGTAGTAGAGAAAAAAAAGGGATGGGGGGAGGCGGAAAGGCAAATGTATGCTAGGAGTTTTAGGGAGAGAAATGGAAAAGATAAAGGTACATATCAAAAAGCCACTCTATACATTATGGAACGTCCTTCTCTGGGAGATTCGTCTAAGCCCAAGCATGATTATCTTCCGGAAACGATGTAAGACCTTTGTGTTTGGCCAGACACTTGGTAGGCAGGGATGGGGTTGGGTGGGGGTGTAGGGAAAGGGTTGCCTGGGGGGGGGCTAAGGGGATTTTTATTAGATGTTTTAATTGGTTGTAAGCCACCCTGAGCCTTAATGAGATGGGTGGCATATAAATCTGTAATCAATCCGTCAATTCATAGTGCAATACGTGGAATAGTGTTTGCAATTCTTCCCCGCCTCCAACCCAAATCATTCCCTTAGTGTCTGTGTTAATCAGTCTGGTGGCCCTCCCCCAGGAATACCCAGCCCCTAGCCTGTTATTCTTTATCTAGCTCCGGCGTGGAACGGTTGTGATTACAGAGATGAATCCCTGCCCCGAGGGGTTTCCAATCTAGAATGGACATGCTGTGTGTCAACGGAACGATGTGTCAAAGGAAGCCGTCGCTGGACAGCCATTGGTTGGGGAGGTTGCACTTGCAGTCATCCTGCATCCAAGGCGGGGGCCAGTTTGGGAAAAGGCATGCACCAGCAGAACCGCCACAATGGTCATTTTGCGCAGGCAGAGGTTTTTTCCCCTCAAAAATTTTTATTTGTTATTTTGGTAAATGAAAACCAACACCTCCCCCCCCCTTTGTTTCTGTCCGGTTTTGTTACCCTGGCCTGTCATTTTCACATTTTAATTACTAAAATGAATGGACCGTCATTCGTTTTAGTAACGAAAATAAACGAAAATGAATTGCACCCCCCTAACATAAATGAAGCAGGGGTGAGGAGACAGGGAAGGCCAGGTGGGACAGGTAGATTTGGGGGGAGGTAAATTTGAAGGGAGATTTGATTTAGGGAGAGGGAAACTTGCAAGTCAGGGAGGAAGAAAAGTGAACGTGTTCAGTTCCAAGTTTAGGGATCAGAATGGGAGATGTGACAAAGATTATTTAGGGTACAGGAAATTCTGGGGCGCAGAGGAGCCTTTGTGTACTACTACACCACCTTTAGCAATGATGTAAATATGTTTCCCAAAAGGCACATCCATTTCCTGGGGGGAATTAAGGGTAGTTCTCTCACTCAGCTGCCGGACACGAAAGGAACTGCTGTCCTGAATATCCAGTCCGGCTCTTTAATTTCTCATTGCCGTAAATGGACAAAATGTGTCCGTTTCTGAAATGAGAGTCTGAGAGCGGACTCAGCAGAGCCCATCTGCTTAACGCTATGTGTTTTCCCCTCATAGACACCCCTGTTGCTTTTGATGAGGCCTGGCGGAAAGGCAGGAGCAAGGAGAGATTTGAAAGGGAAACGAGAGAGAGAGAGAGAGAATTCTCGTGTTGATATTTCTGTGCAAACAGCAAGAGAATGAAGCATAAATGTCACATTAGTGCTTCGCGATGGAAGCCCCGAGGGGGGCAGAATTGTTACACAACAGAATCGATTGGCATTTGCACAATGTGCCGGGTTGGTAACGTGCTGACACAGCCTCGTCTCTGATTCCCACTCGATCTTCCATTCATTCACACACTCATTGGGGAAGACTTTAGCTTTGATGGAATCTGATTATCTCCGGGGCTTTCCTCTCTTCTAGCTCACTGGGCAGGTGGTGGCAACGGCAGCAAGGGCAGGAAAAATAAGCCTACAAAAGGTGTGTTCTGACAAATGGTGAGAATTCAGAGTAACTACTGAAATAGGATGCAACTGATGTAACTACTCTGCTTTGGGAATGTTCTCAACAGAGCTCCAAGCTAGAGCTGAAGCGGGTACCTAATTTGGTACTTGCAGACAATACCTGCATTTTTGGGTATCGTTTTGGGTATTTGGTGAGCTATTCAATCACAGATCGGGTACCTGAATACCTGAAACAAATTGACATTTTTGGATACTAATTTACTGATTTTCTGGTTACCAGTCGAAAAACCACTATGGAAAACCAAACAATCAGGGTGGAAGACTGAAAAATCAGGACCAGGAGTTGATATTCTGGGACTGGAAGTCAGTATTCTGGAACATTCCGGGACATCGGGAACCTGAATCGGGTCGAAGTTGGATACCAATTTGCACCTGAAATTTTTGAGTCGATTCGGGGACTGGAAATTCGATGGGTCTACTCCATTCCAATGGATCAGCCCCTGACTAGTCATGCCAAAACAGAGCCCATGATGAGACGTAACCCTCACGACCTTGTTCACATTACAGCTACAGTAAAAAGAGAAGGGGAGCATGTATTGCTAATTAGCACTGAATCGAAATTGGCCATTCCTGAATTAACAGGAAATCCCATCGTGTCAGGAACTTTGCTGAATATTTGGTAGAATTTTTGGAGTCTGGAACGCGTTCCATGATTTCATTGGGATTGCAGGTGGTGATTTTTCGCAAGCTCTGTCACTTTTTATCACGTTCCATGTTTTTTGTGTGTCAGTTTCCATGACTTTCTGGTACCTTTGTGTCATGGTGTTGTTGCTTTCCTCCTTTTGTCATTTCCGGTCCAAAGCCAAAGAATGCAGGATAATGGAAAAAGATAATCAAGAACAAGCTGCATGTAACAAATGTGAGATGTGTCCATGAATGAAAGTACCTACAAGGATATACAAGGAGCTGCCTAACCGAGTCAGATCAATGGTCCCTCTTAGCCCAGTAGTGTCACAATCTGACATGGCAGCAGGGTTTCAAATCTGGCTCTCCAGCAGAGGCCTCACCCAGGCGTGCTACCCCAGACCCTCCAGGATCCCCGGCAGAGACCTCACCCAGGCGTGCTACCTGAGACCCTCCAGGATCCCTGGCAGAGGCCTCACCCAGACATGCTACCTGAGACCCTCCAGGATCCCTGGCAGAGGCCTCACCCAGGCGCGCTACCTGAGACCCTCCAGGATCCATGGCAGAGGCCTCACCCAGACATGCTACCGGAAACCCTCCAAGATCCCAGCAGAGGCCTCACCCAGACGTGCTACCGGAGATCCTGAATCTGAGATGCCAAGGATTGAATTTGGGACCTTATATGTGCACAGCATGCTCACCACCACCTCAGCCATGACCCACCTACACCCAATCAGTCATCGATATACCAATATATTGATTTGTCGAAGGGTGTTTCCAAATGGGAATTAATGTTGCGAAAAAACAATAGATTTCTGCATCCTGTGGTAAAGCCACGAATCATCATTTTAAAAGCAAAACCAGAATTCATGGCGAGTCATTTTAGTTTTACTCCCAATTTTTCCAAAGTAATACTTCACCGCCTTCATCAGAACAACATCCCCTTAGTGCCCTTGATGTGTGAAAGATTCTGAAGAAAAATAAATTTGAAGCACAACTATTTTAACATATCTGGTTGTTCAAACTAGGGCTTAAAAGGTGATCTTCATTTTCTCTTCATTTTCGATATAAATCACAGTTCCCAGCTAGTTTTTAGCGAGACTCAGGAATCGACAAAACCCCTTGGTTCTTGACACTTTTTTGGTTGGGATTTTTTTCTTGATTTGCTTACTGGAGCCATGTGCGTACTATGTATTGCCCTGAGTACCGTCTCACTTACCGTCTGATGAAACAGTACTTAAGATTTAAATTCTAAGTTCCAACCTTATGTTGTCAAGACTCAAGAGGACTTCTGATTGGAGGGGCCACCAAACAGTGGCCAACTGGAGGTTAGAGGAGGACCACGATGGCAAATCAATCTTGAGGGGACATTTCTGATCGGTTGTCAGGGGAAGATGCAGGAGAATCTGGCATCTCATGAAAAAGAAGTGGTAATGCGCATGTACAAAATGGCTTCCCTTTCCCAAAATGGTGGTGAGAATGCTGGCACCATTTTGGAAGAGGGCTTTGTAGCGGGGTGTGTGTGTCCCCCAGGGCTGCACAGGGTGCCGGGGTGTCTCTTAGGGGAAGTAGCTCACCCGCTGCTACGCGGTGTCTGCCTCGAGCCAAGGCCGAACCCCCTCCTTCCAGGCAGGGGGTACCCTCTTTGGACACAACACTCCAGTCCAGTCCAGGACACAACAGTCCAGAGGGTTTTTCAAGTCTCAGCATCTTTGTTGGACACTTCCCTGTGTCCTGTGAACCTGGGCTGCCGGCTCGTCCGCCTGCACCCTACAGCGCCAGGTTGGCCGCTCCAGACCTCAGGAGCAAGGCACCAACAGCCCCCCAAAGTCCATACAGCCAGGCCTTTGATCCCCAGGCCCTGGCCAAGCCTTCCCCAGGCTAGAGGCTCCCTCCTGGGCACAGCCTCCTGTGTCCTACTCTGGTTCCCTAGCGGTCAGCACCCTGGACAGCGTAGACCATGCTGGCTTACAGGGAGATGTTGCCTCTTTGGTTCCCTGGCAGAGACTGAGAGCTTCCTCTCTCTGCCTTCCTTATATCCACAGGCAGAGTGGGCGTGGCCAGGCTTCCACTCTGCAGCCTTAAAGGGCCAGTGCCCTGCCCACTCTGTCACAAGGGTTCTCAGCCTGTATCCCCTCAGGCTGATCCCCAGCTCTGGGGTTGGCTCTGCCACACTTCTTAGGTTCACCCCGCCATCTGACAGGTACCCCTAACCCCCTTCTTAAAGCGGTAGTAGCCCCCCTTGGGCTGCTCCCTGGTGCAGGCTTCACTTGTGAAGAAGAGGCATGGCAGTCATTTTGCTCATGAGCAGTTGCTTTTCTCCTTTTAGATGAGATCTTGCCATGAGATCTGTGGCAGGAGGGGTGGGGTAGAAAAAGTTTTAAATAAATAAAATAAATAATAAATAAATGATCTCGCACCATTATCGAGATCGTACCCAGATTCTCAATTCTTGTGAGATTCTCACACACACAAAAAAATGATTCTCATTTCAGCCGTAGTTGGAACGTGCCTAAAGACAATATCACATGCAGGCTCCGAGATCAAACTAACCCCAAAAGAGAGGTGCAGACTGGGAAGTGGGAGGACTATTGGGAACAACCAAAGAGGGCTTCTTGCCTCTGAACTGTTCAGATGATCATCCTCTCCAGAAGTCTCCTTCACTAGATTAATTAACCCCATCTTCTTGCTAAGGTAACTAACCTGCTTTCTCCCTCACAGTAACCCCTCTGCTTATTTGAACAAAAGTGCGGAGAAAAGTTACTACCTCAGGCTTGGAATAGCTGCACTTGTGAACAACCCCCCGGGAGGCATTTCCTGCTTCATTGGGCTTTTAGTCTCAAGAGACAAGATAAGCAAACGGTGGAAGAGAAAACAGGCACGGAGACGTCTACAGGGTTGCCATCCTCCTAGAAGCTTTGACTTGAAGGGTGCGGGCCAAAGGGATTCCTCCTGCTTTGTGATGGGTCACGATGTTCCAAAGAGGGCAGGCCCATGTCAGAAAGGAGACGGGGCAAAGAAACTTCTTTGTCCTTTTCTGATGTGACTACAACCCCTTCAGAGCATTGTGATGTGGCGTGGTCCCACAGTGGGTGGGTGGGGCCATGTCAGAAAAGGGAGGGAGAGCCGATTTGTCTTGCTCCCTCCTCACCCATCATAAGAACATAAGTAGTGCCAGACTGGGTCGGACCAATGCTCCATCTAGCCCAGCATCCTGTCTCCGACAGTGACCATATTTGGTTACTTTGGAGAAGCACCCAACAGGTCACAACGGAGTGAGCCATTCCCTGCTGTTCACTCCCGGCTCCTGTCAATCAGAGAGTACATCCCCTGACCTATTTGTCAAATAGCCATGAAAGGAGCTATCCCCCTGAAAAATAAATATGGGGGCAGCACCGGAGCTGAATCGGATACCTGATTTGTTACCTGTGGGTAATACCTACATCTCCAGGTACCATTCTGGGTAAATCCAAATACTGTTCGTGTACCTGAAAAATGTTCAGTTTTTCTGTTCTTCAAGTACCCCAAATTGCCCCCAGTGCAAAAATATATGCAACCCCCCCGAAGATCTGGGACTTGAAGTTGAAAAAATCAGGGCAAAAACGGTATTTCAGAATGTTGATATTTCAGGTACCTGATCAGATGCTGAAGTACCCCCAATTTCTGAGTCAAATCAGTAACTGTGATTTCAACCGGTATGCCCGTTTCCTTGGGTTCCCATTTTAGCTCTAAGCGTTACTCTTGGCTAAACCCCAGAAACATCGGAATTTCAAGTGGCGCCCTGAGATGAGATGTCGAAAAAAATCCCCAAGACTCCGAGTCAAACCTGGAAGGCTGTTGTTAATCCTACTTGTGACTCTGAATTCACAGCTTTCTCTGCTAGACCTCATTTGCTGCTCCTAATTCCGTGGTTTATTTTGGGAGGTGTACACATCTCATCCAAACCATCCCCTCTTCCTTTGATTGCACAGAGCGAGACGTCGACGGCATTTCAGCTGTATGCAGTGCCCCTGAATGAGTTGGTGAAAAGAAAATGTATTCCATTACTCTGATAAAAGGAAGCCCTTTTCCCTCAGTCTGTCTCCTCCCAGCCAAAAACTCCATGGAGGTACGCTCTCTCTCTCTCTCTCTTTCTCTCTCTCTCTCTCTCTCCTTTTTAAGCAAAATCTTATGCAGCATTAATTTGCTTTTCTCTGACAAGCTGATTAATCAGTTTTATTGTGACAGCGTTGTGTGTAGCGCAACACTGCTTAATGGGGAACCTGTCAAAGAAAATATTTTATAGATTTCCCATCTTCCATCAAAAAAAAACCCCAAACCCCCAAACCAACAACCCCAAGCCCTCCCCTCCAAACCCAAGGACAGCTCGGCAACAAAAGTGGTAATAATTAAAACGCATTCTGACAGAAATATGCAGCATTCCGGAGCTGCGATGCCATTAGGAGATATTGCATTGAACAGTCAAACAGTGTTCAGTGGAAGTAATTATGCATGTTCCCCAGAGAAGCCCAGCTCGATACCTGGGTAAAGTTCAATATGAGATCTAATGGTTATTGAATCAGACGTTCCGCCGTCACTTCTATTTCTCTCCCACTGGCTTGCAAAAAAGCCCCAAGAAACCTGTACCGTTAGCCGATTGCCTCCGGTAGCTACATTAGAATTTGTCTTGGTAGATTATAGACGAGGGGAGAAATGTTCCTGTTCCTAAGGTTGGATGTAGCAGAATCAGAGTTAAAAGGCGCTAAGTTTGCAAGTGTCAAGACTCTCTTGGGTCTATAAGTGCTTGCAGAATCAGGTTAAAATCAGGCACTGAGTCAAGCAGCAGTTCCAAGCAAATGGCAAGGAGCCCAGAGCAAACTGAAGGTAGAAGCACACGTGTCCAGGGCAGAAGGCAAGCAGGAGAACTGAAACAGGCACCTACCCATGGGTAATACCTGCATTTTGGCTACTGTTTCGGGTATCCAAATTGGTACCCAAATACTGCTTGAGTACTCAAAAAACCAGACATTTTGGTTACTGATTTTTTGAGTACCTGAAATGATCTGAAAAAACAAAAAAATACCAGAAAAATCCCTGAAATCCAGAATGAAATTGGGACAAAATCGGTATTTTGGTATACTGGTTGTCGGTATTTCAGTTATACCGGTTGTCAGTATTTCAATATTTAATCAAAAACCTGTTCAGGTACTGAAAAATAACCAAAATATTTGGTTCAGTTTGGGTACGGGAATTTTGACGGGTATACCTGGTTTTGGTGAGTAATTGTTTCAGTTCAAGCAAGCAGGTTTGGGACAAAGGGTAGCAAGTTGGGGGTGGAAAGCCAACAGCAAGGCTATCCACAGGAACAGGTAGCATGGCATTGGGCACTTTCACACTGACTCAGGGGGGCACAACCCCAGAGCAAGTATGGGGGGTGTGCCGCCATGTCTTCCCCCATTTTGAATGGGCCCGGTGGCTGCTGGGGCGCAGCACCCCTCCCCTACATACACCATAGTGTTGTGGGCAGATCACGTGCAACACTATGGCATTGTCAGGGCAATTCCTGGCCAAGAGCAGGGCTGCAGTGGGCGTCTGCTAAGCAGACAGATGACATCTCTGCCTCTGGCTGCTGCCCCGTGATACCCTGGGATGTTTTGGGGCACCGCCAGTCGAGCTTCCCCAGAGCCTGGATGGCCTGCCCTGCCTCTCCTTTGCCTGCATATCTGACGGGCTGCCCTTAAACAGACAGCCCATTCGGGGGTTAGCGGGGCAACCGTGCATGTGAAGACGGTCTGGTGAGGTGTGTCGGCTGAAGCCGTATGTCTCAGATGTGGATCTTGCCACAATCGTCCATGCTTTTATTACCTCGAGACTAGATTACTGCAACGCGCTCTACGTAGGGCTGCCCTTGGTGATGGCCCGGAGGTTGCAGCTAGTGCAGAATGCGTCGGCCCGTCTCCTGACTGGGCCGGGCCGGTGCGAGCACATAACACCTGTGCTCCGTTCTCTGCGCTAGCTGCCAGTGATGTACCAGGCCCAGTGTTGGTGCTTATCTTTAAAGCCCTAAACAGCCTTGGCCCAACATACCTCAGAGGCCACCTCAACCCCCAGGTTCTGGAAAGGCCCCTGCGGTCATCGGGGAGTGCCCTCCTGTGGGTCCCCCGAGTGTCTCGGGTGTCGACCATGTGGAGGGCCTTCTCGGTGGCTGCACCACGGCTGTGGAATGCCCTCCCGTGGGAGGTCTGTCTGTCTGCAGACCTCCCCTCCTTTCGTAGATAATGTAAGACCTGGCTGTTCCACCTGGCCTTTGGGGAAGGGTGGGGTGGGGTGGGTTGTTAGTAGGGCTGTAGCGGAATATCGCAGCGGTAGCTATTTCTGGCGGAAACAGTGTTTCCACAATTAGTGGAACGGCATGGCAGAGGCTTTCATTCCGCGGTTTCATTCCGCGGTTCCGCGGTTCCGCTTATTTAATTCCGCAACTTAGTGGAATCGTGGAAACATGACATTTTCGCTATTTCCGCAATTCCGCCAGCGCCAAAAAATAGCGGAATAGCGGTTTTCCGCGATTTCCGCAATTTTCCCACGATTTTTCCGCAATTCCGCGATTTGCAGAATTCCGGCGGAATTAGCAGAATATCCGCAGAAAAGTCGCGGTGTGGCGCGGGCAGTTCCGAAATGGCGGAACGGAATCGCGGCGCGGTAAAAGCTGCTGCCGCATCAGCCCTAGTTGTTAGATGGGGTATTATTGCTGCTTTTATGTATTATTGTTTAAAATTGTTTTTAGATGTTTTAATGTGTTTTATTGTTGTGCGCCGCCCCGAGCCGCCTGTGGCAGGAGGGGGCAGCATAAAAGCTAAATAAATCAATAAATACATAAGACACCAAGGCTTCCTTCCGGCTTTCCATGATTGCTGGATCACCTTATTTTGAAACAGGCAGCTAATCCAGAACGTGGGGAAGGGGCTGGGGCAGAAGGCCGGAATGGAGAGCCTTCTAGGTAAAGGCCAGAATGAGGTTCTGGCTCGTGGATTTAACTGCTTCTCCAGTCTCCCTGCCCCCTGCACGTCCCTCCCCGCCTCTCTGAGCTGCTGGACTGAGTCCTGGGCCCTTACAACAGGGGGAAAGAATTGAACATCTGGATCCTGCCCATCACCAAAGTTAGCAGGGACAAGTCCTCACGCTTATTCCCTAAGCCCCATGCCTTACTCTGGCAGCTGACGTAAACTGGTGTAGCTCTGGGGTGGGGAGAGTCTGGCCTACAGGACCATGGCACCTTGCCTCTAAAGGCTTCCTCAAACTCTTGCCATCTGTTTCTCGGCAGCCCACAGGCCAAAGTCGTGAAAAGGGAAAGTCTCTGGGCACTTGGGGAGCGGTCCGGTCTCAATCCGGATGCTCCAGGCCATTCCTTCAGAACATTCCCAGCATGGCTACACTTCCCTCTGCAGAAATCTTTTTGGCAGGGGTAGGGGGAGTCCAGAGCACTCCTGGTGCAGCCATGTCCCCGCCCCTCCTGGAATGATTCAGCCCATGAAGCTTTTGGCCACCGCTGATTCAGCCTGCGGGGAGGGGAGGGGAGGGGAAAATGTTCCCCACCCCTCTGAGCTCCCCCAATGTCATTGGGAATTGATTGGGTTACGGTGGCCGAGCATCCGCTTGTTAGAATGGCTGCTCTGCATTCTCAGAGGATGTTGGAACTTTTCGGATCAGAGCTTATTTGAAACGTCAGAAGCACAGTGGGGTAATAGCCCTGAGGCAGTGCTGTGACATCACAGAGCTCATTCCATCAAGCAGGCCTGATGTGAATTTCCATCTCAGAATTACTGGTTGGTGGGTACAAGGGAATTTGCTATCAATCCCCCTCATGGGCCTCTCTTCATTGTCTGCGGGAGGTGATTGCATTACCGCTAACGGAGCGAGATCACAGCGATAGACTAGAGCCCAGGCCTATGGGATGTCAAAGTGAGTGGCCTTTTTCAGGGAGAACCGGCCTATCCATCGGAGGCCTCCAAACAGCGAAGAAATACCAAACAGGAGGCAAAGAGAGTGACTTTTCCTTTGCAGTCTGCTTCCTGAGCAGGTGCCCCAGATATCTTGTGCATATATGAGAATGGTTATGTCTCCATGGGGGCAACACAGACATCGAAAACGGGTATAGCTGTTGAATTGCTGGTACCCAAATTGACTTGAACATTTTGGGTACTGATCGGTACTCAGTTTCAACCCGACTCGAGTTCCTGATGTCCCAGAATGTGCTGGAATGTCAACTTTCAGTTCTTTTTTCATTTTTTCCCCAGCTTCTGGTGTCAATTTTTTGTTTTGTTGTCCATCCCAGTTGTTTGGATTACCGATTGGTAACTGGAAAAATGAAAAATCGGTACCGAAAATTTGTGATCTTTCAGGTATCCAAGTATGTGGCTAGTAATTGCGTAGCTTGTTGAATACTCAACATGGTATTCAAAAATGTGGGTATTACCTGCAGGTGCTAAATGACTAGGTACCCATTTCTGCAAAAACGGGTCTACCCATTGAAATTGAGGTATCTGAATAGTTTGGGGCAGACCATGTACTAAACGATACCAGTATATTGCCCAACGAGTTACCTGAACTACCGTTACCTAAACTACAATTACCAAATTACTTGTTTTCCATTACTGACGTACCATTTTTGTGCCATTTTTTCCGATGACCAGTTTCCCATTTTGCTGTTAATTTCTATTCATCTTTCGATTGTTCCATGTTGGAATGATACTAAAATAGCAACATGGAAAGTTGGAAGGGGTTGGTAAAACAGTAAGTGGTAAACTGGAAGGCAGTAACTTGGTAACGGTAATATATGGTATTTCAGCTAGTGGAAGTGCTCCTTGGGAGATATATGAGACTTAAATACTCGGACCGTCTTTGTTCGTGTGGAATGTCAGCTGTTGAGGATCTTCCCCGTTATGTGTTATTAGTTATTCTGTCCCTACTATAAAGACGCTAGGGAAGCAATGTGGGCCTCAGTTGGGAACCTTCAAGGAAGATCTATCCAGAAACTGATCTTCCCTTTAAGAGATACCGTCCCTGAAATTACAAGGGCGGTAGCCATCTTTGCGTATAAGTTCAAAAACCAACGGGTTAGGAAGTTATGCAGCTGAGTAAAGGAGATGAATTTTATTGTATCCTGTTAATTAGATTTTGTTTTAAGAGGATTTAGGGCAGTGGTACCTATTTCTTCTTTGGCTCAATTGGTTTTGGTGTTCTTTGTACCATGGGTTGGAAACCCCGGGAGGGTAGGTGAAATGGGAGAAATGAGAAAGGAAAAAATAAAGAAAGAGAAAGACAAAGATATTGGAGATAGCTGTATAGTTTGATGTAAATTGTGAATGTTTTCTATGTGTGGTTTTGTGGTTTTTGTTGTATAACTGTTTTTTGTCAAGGCCTTACACAATAAATGTTATTATTATTATTTCAGCTAGTCAGGTACCTACCTCAGTCTTCGGATACCGATCGGGAATGCAATAAGCTGCCTGAAATTCCAGGCATTACCCACGAGTGCAAAATTTGCTACTTGTTTCAGCTCTACTTTGCGGGACATGTGCAGCAAACAGAAAGGCGTGTAGTCTACCTTATTTTGTTACGGGTTGCACAGAAAGGAAAGATGGCTGTAAAACACTGAATACACTATAGAAATGATTCATAATAATCATAATATTTGGGGTTAATGCAACATGTGGACACACCCTGATTCTGCCCAGTTTGAGCCACAGGGGGCGTTCTGATGGACATGGGACTCGCCACCCCTGCATCTGCCCACGAAATGGACCCAGCGGCTGCTGTGGCCCACGGTCCACCAGCACGCCGCCGCCTTCCCCACACCATAGAGTTGTGGGCAGATTGCCTGACGCTCTAGGCTGATGCTTGCAACTTTACGGGGTTTCCTGGGGCAACTCTGACTGACGGTGGAGCTGCAACGACTGTCTGCCAAGCAGATGGACAGTAGCCCCGCCTCTGGCTGGTGTCCCGATGTTTGGGTGGCCCGCTAAGCTGGTGGTGCTCTGGGATGGTCCGGAGCACTGCATGTGCAACCTCTGCTCCGCTGTGCATCTGGCAGCCTGCCTTTACGTGGCTGGGCCAGCTGGGGGTGAGGGGGAGCAGGGGCGGGGGGCTGCCATCTGTCTGTTTGCACCCATTGAGCCAGGCTTTAGCAGACTCACATAACCTCTGCCATTCCAGGCACTTCCTTTGGGCTACACCCTGAAAGACATGGATATGATCAGATGTGGAGAATCCTTAGCCCATTCCATTTCGTTTTTAATTTATATCCCGCAACTCTCCTGCCACACCAGCCCGAGGCGGCTTACAACACAGAAAAATACAAAGAAAGACTAGGTCCACAAGGACCAACAATCCACAATAAACAGACCCCATCATAAATTACACATAAATTACACTATACATAGTGCATATAAACCTTCATTCCACCTCTCTTCCCCACCCTGCTGCCACCAGGGGGGACCCTTCCACCACCCCCAGCCTCCTGCTCTCACCAGAAAGAGGGGCTCCTTCACAACCCTCACAATAATTAATAATATCTAAATCAGTAAACAAATTAGAAACTTCAAATAAAATCCCCTTACAATAGAACCCACAACATATAACAAGAAAAATAACATCCCACCCCACAATTCTACTGTTACAATTCAAAATCAGAATCACTACCCTCCCTTCCCCTCCTCCTCCTACTCCCCGCATGAGCCACATCCGGCCCACAGTCCACATTTGGCCCCCTTTTCCAGGATCTGACCCATAAATCCAGGCCCTGCCCTCAAGCGCTGAAGGAGCATGCTCAGGGGGAAAGCAGCGGAGGTGGGGACATGCACTCAAGGAGAGGGGATGGATCCATGGACCTTCCTCTTCCTTCTCCCATCTCGAGTTCACCCCTTAACCACTCTACCCCCAACTCTTTTGGGGCCCACGGAGCTTGCACAACTTTTCAAAGTTGCCTGCAGATGGGAAAGGATCCCTGATCTACATGGTGGGTGTTTTCACATGAATGTGGGGGCACTCACCCCTGGAACAGGAGTGGGGGGGTGCACCCCCAAGTCGGCCTGCTTGCAGCCCCTCCTGGGGCAGGTTTAAACGACCCGGCAGCTGCGGTGTCCTGCCGTTGGCCTGCATGGGGCCCCCCTCCCCCACACCATCGAGTGGCAGGTGGATTGCCCGATGCTCTAGCCTGCTGCCTGAGACTTTACTGCGATGCCCGGGGCAATCCTCGGTCGAAAGTGGAGCTGCAGCAGCCGTCCACCGAGCAGATGAACAGCAGCTCTGCCTTGGCCCGGTGTCCTGGGTTTGGTCCTCTTGACTTGCTCCGCTGGCGGTGCTCTGGGATGTTTCGGAGCACCGCCGGCAGGGCTGCTCGGAACACGCTCCGGCCTGCGCTGCTTCTGCATCACCTGCACATCTGGCGGGCTGCCTTTACATGGGCAGGCCATGTGGGGGTGAGCTGGGGCAGAGGTGTGGGTGCTGCACATCTGAAGACGCCCTGGGTGTTTTTAGATGCACATTTCTCCTGCGTGTTTGCTGTTACATTCTGAACTTTCTGTGTGTCTAAATCACTCACCCAGACCTTAAACATCCGGCTCTTTGAACTTCTGCATGTTCTCACAGATTTAAGAAGTCCTTGGTCTCTGTGGTTTTACAAATCTGGATCCTGTAACATCTGGGTGTCTCCCAGAATTTGTGTGTGTAAAACGTTCTCCTGGTAAACTGCTTTGCTCCGGGCAGCTGTGGTTACTTGGTTACCATGGCAACCCCTCACGTCTACAGCTGCGGCTACTTCAGGGCAGTGTGTGTGTGAAGAATGCATCCAGGAGAGTGAAAGACCAGCACTTTAAGGTGTGTGTAAAAATGCCCCCTGTGTCACCACCCAGCAGATCTAGTTCCATTTCTAATACTTTCTTTGACTCTCCCTCACCTCCCCCCCCCCACCCTGTTATTTTTATGGCTCTTGGTATACTAGTCAAAGTGCTCAATAACCTACTTAGGAAAAGGCTCTGAAACGTGTCATTCAAAAATCTCCTTCCTAATATTTTGGCGCACACACAGAACTCTGGAGGAATGGATTGAACACGTACTCTCTTCCCACATCACAGCTAAGGAGCATTAGCGAATTCAGAAGAGTGGGGGAAAAAAAAGCAGCTGTCTAATTTTCAGCACGATCCGATGCAGAGAGAGTAACCAGATCCGCTTGCCAATGGGCACATCCTGCCCAGGAGGAGGGGGTTCAGCCACGGGAGAACTCGCTATCTGTTTTGCAGGCAGGCTGCTTTTCTTCAAATGGAAACCAGTCAAAGTCAGCTTGAATTTCTTGAGAGCTGGTAGGAAGAAAATCTTGAGATGCTTTGGCTGCCAGCCTGAGACCAGAGGAAAGCAAACGTGTGCTCCAAGGGCAGAAATGGCCAGAAAAGAGGCAGGTGAAGTAACTTGCCCAGGATTATGCAGCAGGTCAGTAACAGAGCTGGGAATAGACCTGTCTCTGCCCATCAGGATGGTCTTTATCCCGGGGCCCAAGCTCAGGGGGTCGGGGCCGGGGCAGGGAGGATGTGTGGGGTCAGGGGGTCTGGGTCAGGGCAGGGAGGATGTGTGGGGGCAGGGGATCTGGGGAGGGACAGGGAGGATGTGTGGGGGCATCACCCTGCCCCCTTCCTGGCCTGGTCTGTATCACGTTCGTTGGGTGGCCGGGCCAAATCCTGCCTGGAGTAAAGGCCCTTACTTTGGGCAGGATTAGTGCACTCAGCGCCATCACATACGAAAGCAGCCAGAAATGACAATCCTTCCTGCCCTGTCCGATCCTCTATCAGATCTCGGCCCCGATACGAATTCTCATTATTTATTGATGTATATAAAATATAAATACATTTTAAAAATTACTGCGCATGCACAAAATGGCCATGAGGCCTTTCTGCGTACGCACAGTCCTTTTCCAAAATGGCAGTGACATTGCCACCGCCATTTTGGAAAAGGGCAGCTGGGCTGTGCCCAAGAATACAGTACCTAGACCAGAAAATTTGCAGGGCAGTATTTGTGTTTCATAAAGGGCCTTTTGTGTTTATGAGTGTGTTATCTAAAGTCCGAATGCGCAGTCCTAGTCGATAACCAGATCTTATTTCCAAGGGTTAATGCAGATGTGTAATTTAGGAAAGTCCCACTGGGTTCCAGGGACAAGGAGACGGCAATGAAAGGATTCTTGCCGAGTAGTAACAAAAAGCCCTTCCCATCAGTCATGACGGTAAAGCACCATGTTTACATCCAAGACTCCTGAAGGCCGTCCCTGAGCACACAAGTCCCTCTGTAATCTCCCCGCATTATGGCTTCGTGCTGGTGTGTCCCTGCCACACAGAAAGCATTGAATCAAAATGCTTCTGCACAGAGAACAGAGCCCGCTCAAATCTCTCTCATCCTCCCGAAGAAACAGCGAACGTGACATCAAAGCAAAGCAAGACTTCAGGGTGGGGAGCCTGTTGCAATCGCACACGAAGGCTACCTGCAGATAACTGGGAGATGCCGGCGGCAGCTAAGTGACAGGAGAAGCAGCGGATGCCGTAGCCTGCCGGAGTCGTTCTGAAAGCAGTTTCCCAGGATAAACAGATGCCGCTTTGCTACAGAATGAAATAAGTCGTGTCTCTGAACGGCATGCGTTTTGTTTCACTTGATTTGACTCATGCCGTCTGCGGTTTCTCTCCTCTCTGGAAGCACCAGGACCACCCGAGTGCCTATAAACGCGGATCCACGCCCCGTGTGGCAAGAGAAATGGCTAGGGGGCGACAGAGACCAGAACATTTCTAGAGCGGGGGTGGCCAAACCCATGGTGCCCGCGATCCACTGGATCCAGGTGTCAGCTGCAGGTGATCTGCCAGAATCCCTCCCTGCTGGCTCCCAGTTCTAGGGCACCTCAGCAACTGGTTTCAGGAGTGGAGAGGAGCATTGCCCTTTGGAGAGAGTCTTCCTCACCCTACCTTTTGAAACAAAAATACTGCCCTGCAATTTTACNGGGGGGGTCGGGGCAGGGAGGATGTGTGGGGGCAGGGGGTCTGGGGGAGGGACAGGGAGGATGTGTGGGGGCATCACCCTGCCCCCTTCCTGGCCTGGTCTGTATCACGTTCGTTGGGTGGCCGGGCCAAATCCTGCCTGGAGTAAAGGCCCTTACTTTGGGCAGGATTAGTGCACTCAGCGCCATCACATACGAAAGCAGCCAGAAATGACAATCCTTCCTGCCCTGTCCGATCCTCTATCAGATCTCGGCCCCGATACGAATTCTCATTATTTATTGATGTATATAAAATATAAATACATTTTAAAAATTACTGCGCATGCACAAAATGGCCATGAGGCCTTTCTGCGTACGCACAGTCCTTTTCCAAAATGGCAGTGACATTGCCACCGCCATTTTGGAAAAGGGCAGCTGGGCTGTGCCCAAGAATACAGTACCTAGACCAGAAAATTTGCAGGGCAGTATTTGTGTTTCATAAAGGGCCTTTTGTGTTTATGAGTGTGTTATCTAAAGTCCGAATGCGCAGTCCTAGTCGATAACCAGATCTTATTTCCAAGGGTTAATGCAGATGTGTAATTTAGGAAAGTCCCACTGGGTTCCAGGGACAAGGAGACGGCAATGAAAGGATTCTTGCCGAGTAGTAACAAAAAGCCCTTCCCATCAGTCATGACGGTAAAGCACCATGTTTACATCCAAGACTCCTGAAGGCCGTCCCTGAGCACACAAGTCCCTCTGTAATCTCCCCGCATTATGGCTTCGTGCTGGTGTGTCCCTGCCACACAGAAAGCATTGAATCAAAATGCTTCTGCACAGAGAACAGAGCCCGCTCAAATCTCTCTCATCCTCCCGAAGAAACAGCGAACGTGACATCAAAGCAAAGCAAGACTTCAGGGTGGGGAGCCTGTTGCAATCGCACACGAAGGCTACCTGCAGATAACTGGGAGATGCCGGCGGCAGCTAAGTGACAGGAGAAGCAGCGGATGCCGTAGCCTGCCGGAGTCGTTCTGAAAGCAGTTTCCCAGGATAAACAGATGCCGCTTTGCTACAGAATGAAATAAGTCGTGTCTCTGAACGGCATGCGTTTTGTTTCACTTGATTTGACTCATGCCGTCTGCGGTTTCTCTCCTCTCTGGAAGCACCAGGACCACCCGAGTGCCTATAAACGCGGATCCACGCCCCGTGTGGCAAGAGAAATGGCTAGGGGGCGACAGAGACCAGAACATTTCTAGAGCGGGGGTGGCCAAACCCATGGTGCCCGCGATCCACTGGATCCAGGTGTCAGCTGCAGGTGATCTGCCAGAATCCCTCCCTGCTGGCTCCCAGTTCTAGGGCACCTCAGCAACTGGTTTCAGGAGTGGAGAGGAGCATTGCCCTTTGGAGAGAGTCTTCCTCACCCTACCTTTTGAAACAAAAATACTGCCCTGCAATTTTACTGGAGGAGCTCTCCTAGTCTGTTTCCTCCCCAAGATACTCACTGAGTAGTGCTACAAACAGGTACCTGGCAAGTCAGGCACACCGTCGAATCTGGGGTCGCTGACTCGCAATGGGTGCACTCTGGCACCAATTAATACGGCTGCCCGACTCCCCAGGCTGACTCACCTCACCTCAGGGCTGCTGCACCGCCGGTCCGGTCTCTGTTCGCTGCTTGCTACAACACCTTTCAGCTGAGAAGCACCGTGGGCAGCAGCCAGGCTGGTCAAAGGCACAATTGAGCAGCCCATCAGGTTCCGAATGGGACTGGGTTGATTTGTCAGGCATGCCTGAATCTATGGGTGCCCGATTACAGTTCTAAACCAGACCAATCATAGCAAACCAGACAGCTCCCGTAACTGATTCCCTCAGCCAATCTGTACCAAGTAACCAAACCAGGCCAATTCTCCCTAGGCCTGAAACAACAAATCACAAGGAATGCTGTTTCCCTCAGGAACAGGCCATTCACATGGCATTGAAACTTACCGGCTTTTCTGCTGTTTTCACCATCTGGTTTTATTTTGTGTGAGTTGAACAGAGCTGCTACAGGGCTGATCCCAAGCACCATGTGTGCCCCACGCACGCACCAAGGGCTGTGGAGATGCAAAAGTGCTGGCCGAGTGCTGGGAAAGTGCTGGAAATTGCCATAAAAGGGCTGTAAAACTGTCATAAAAGTGACGAAAAATGCCAAAAAATGCCAGAAAGTGATGAAATTGATCGGAAATGACACACAAAAAATTAAAAAATCACAGGCACCGATATCGACAATGATGAAAGTGTGGAATCAACAGACCATCAAAATACCGACAAACGCTTGCAAGCATTGAGCCTGAGCATTCGAGAAAGAGCAGGGTATAAATGTAAATAAATAAGCAAGCGCCCCTGAAAGGATGGTATTTCCCTGCGGAGCAGGAACACTTGTTCCTGCCTCAGCCCTAATTCTCTCCCACCAAACCAGACCAATCCATAGTGAACCAGACCGATTCTTTCTCTGAAAACTGAACCGGACCAAGCCATACCAAAACGGACTGAACCCCACATATCCGCTATTGGAGTGGGCTTTATATCCGACCCAACGGGTGCAGATTGGAGCGGCAAAATCCAAGAGATATAACGTTATACTTGAATATTCCTTTCACTTCTACCATGGATTTGGATGGATACTGGATAGCGACAGATGGTCATTTGAATTCTAGGAAGTCAGGGAAAATATAATGGACAGGTAAAGTAATTCTCATTGTACACTTCTATCATGGGGTGTAGAGATTGTGAACATGATATTAATGTATTCTTGTAGCACTCAGTGGCTTGCCGATGCTATAGGATTGAATCCCAACATTAATTGTTTGTGTCTTTCCCCTCCCTGCCCCCTCCTCGTAGCTATCCATACTGTCGTCTTTACTGTCTTCAGGGTCCTGTGAGTTCTGTGCCGCTTCAAAATTTGGCAGAATTTTGCACTTGGCCAAATCGTCGCAGAATTACAGCCTGAGTCGGGAGCCCTGTGAGTTAGCCAACAGTAGGCTTGCGCCGGTAGCAGCAGGTATGTATTCCAGGGTCCTGTGTCCTAGCTGTTGAAGAACAGCAGCCCACAATTCCCCCGGGTGAGAAAAAAACCTGTCGATAGGCCCATGTGCTAGTTTGTGAAGTGGTTTAAAAAATAAAAAATAAAAACATTTAAAATTGCAGTGGCATGCAGGGAAACTGATTTACATTCAACAGCCCCACAATTTTCAGGCTCTAATCTGCATAATTTATTTGGCTTGCAGAATCCAGATGTTGTGCTCACAGAATTGGGGGCGGGGGGGGGGGAGAGAATTGTAGAATTCATAGGGCCCTGACTGTATTGTGAGCCATGCAATATTTCTGAACTATTAGCTTTAATGGGGGGTGGGGGGTGGACTACACTTGCCTTTTCTTCTCACAGACCCCTCTCAATTCTCCACTGTCGTTCAATCTTTCCTATCCCCCATTTTTCTTCTTTTCCTTCCTCTTTCGGGAGATTTCAATAGGCTGCCACTATGGTTATTATTATAGCATTATCTGGTTCATGAGTTTTTCCAAACATGACCGTTCCTGCTCAACACGGAGAGAACGCACTAGAAGATATGAAAACTGGGAATGTGATTACTTTGTTTCCAATTTAGATATTCCTATTGACTGTAAATGATCCTAACGAGCTGATTGGCAACTTCGCACCTACAAACTACACCTCCGCTAATGTGTTTATTGTGTTATTGTTACGCAGCAAGAAAAAGCCCTTTCAGTAAAATATAAATTAAAACAAACAAACACATTTCAGTATTTAAAATAAGTCCAGGTGTACTAGGCTGCTCCTGCATGACTGCAGCCAAGGACTAAGGTGTCCCATAAGTCCACAGAAGTTGTCTATAAGCTTCAGGCCAATGCAGCTTGCCTTCTGGAGAAGGATTGTCCATTGTCAGGACAATGGTGGTCCCATTGTGCCAGAAGAAAGGTGGCTCCACCCTCCATTTTGTATGGGGAATCACAACTTTCCTGCATGAGATCTCCCCCAGGATGTATGGACAGAGTCAACATCCAAAGCCTCATGGAGAACACGGTTGGGTAATGGAATAAGCTGTCGAGGGAGGTTGAAGAATTTCCCACCTTGGAGGTTTCCAAATCCCAGTTGGAGAAAAATCTGCCTGGGATGCTGTAGGTAAAAGGTGCCATGACCTTAAAGCAGCAAGTTGGGCTAGATAACCCGAGTAGAACTGAGCTGAAATGGTTAGTTGATTAGCTACCAGCAGGTAATACCCACATTTTTGACTAGTATCGGGTACTCAACGGACTACTTAATTACCGATAGGGGTACATGACTGCTTGGAAAATCGGTAACTTTTGGTCCCAGTTTTTCAGTTTTCTGATTACCTATCGGTCTAGCAGAATGGAGAACTGAAAAATCAGGACTGGAAGTTGAAAAATTGGGACCAGAAGTTGACATTCTGGGACATTCTGGGACACTGGGTACTTGAATCGGGTTGACATTGGGTACTGTTCAGTACCTGATATTGTCAAGTCAATTCGGGTACAGAAAATTCAGTGGGTGCACCTGTTTTTACGGTTACTGATTACATCTCTACCCCAGAGGTCCCTTCCAATCCTACATTTCTCTGATTCGAACCCAGAAGGCAGACCACAGAAGCAGCCAAGTCTCCAGTCTCTGAGTACGACTTTAGGGAGAATTTCCTAGCAACTCCTTCTCACACATTCATTAGTGCCAGCTTGTTTTAACGTGCTAATTGAACACACACACAGAGCTTAGTGTGCTATTAAGAAGCTAGAGTGGTCACAGGGCATAAATTCACAAGAAAAAACAGTTCCAGATTTCTTTGTGCCACACGGCGCCTCCAAGTGCCAAAGTTAATACCCTGTAGTCCGCAGCCTCCACCGAGCCGGCCCCGTCACCGGCTGCTGGGTTTGTGTTCAATTCGGTTTGGTAGACTCGGGTTGCAAGAAGGGAAGAAGGTTTCTTTGGAAACACAACGATCTGTAGAGCGCAGCTGGCATTCTCCCTTTTTCTTAAGGCAAGGATGCTGAAACTCAAGTGGGAGAGAAGTAATTACATTCTCAGTTTTCATATCTGGTCACTTAATCACGTCTGGAAAAGCTGGAGATTAGCCAGAGCTTGAGACGTTGGAGTTACTCAGTACAGGCTGGGCTAGCTCATTCAGTTGTCAGGCGGAACATCCCCTTGGGTGCTCTATTGCTGTTCAATGCATCTCTTGACCTGGGGAGAGATGCTTTTAATGGCTCATTCACAAAATACCCTTTCCCCCCACTTTGAAAACTTGTCACTTGTTCTTCAACATGTGTTTTATCTGTTCCTGCAGCCATGCATTCCTCTGCAGTTCAGTAACCCAGTACTGGCATCGGGCAGTAGAGAAGAGGGGATGATTAAGGAACACATGAAAAGAGGGCAGAGAGTCTTACTTGAACCCTTGAAAGGGGCTTTCTTCTTGGTCCAGAGGCCCTTTGCACAGAGAAGAACGTCATTCTCTGTCTATAGCAGAACTGGTTCAAACAGGTTCAAAGTAACTGAACTAGTTACCGAATCATTAAAAGCTATTGGCTGAACTGGATGAATCTACACTGAAACGGAACTATTTTTTTTTAATGGTTTAGTCCCTGGATCTGATCCACAAAGCACTTCTCCCAATTTTCAATGGGGCTAACTCTGGAGGATGTAGTTTGTGGACCAGAAGCCCCTGATAGTAACCCAGAACTTGTGCAGGGGTAGTGCTGAAACAGGTGCTGATTCACTATACCCTCCGGTAATACCGACAATTCTTACTGTCTTAGGTGCTCAACGGGGCTAACCAAATACTGATCGGGAATGCAGTTACCTGAATATACTGCTATGGAGTTATCGATGATAAATCAGTACAGAAATTGGGATATAAGGAGCTGCCTAACTGAAGCCGCTTTTAGATGATTGCGGCGGCACCGGCACTTGTTTTTCAAAACTACCGGGAGGCGAGTTTACATGTGACACCGCCACCGATTATGTGCATGTGTGGGTGCCGTGCATCCATTTCTGGCCGCGAGCTGACCGGGTCGCCGATCGAGGGTGGACATACGCGGCCGGAAATGGACGTGTGTCGCCCACACATGCGCATAATCGATGGCGGTGTCACGTGCAAACCCGCCTCCTGGTAGTTTTGAAAAACAAGTGCGGGCGCCACCACGATCGTTTAAAAGCAGCCTGAGTCGGACCAATGGTCCATCTTAGTCTAGTATTGTCACAACCTGACATTGCAGCAGGGTTTCAAATCCAGCTCTTAGGGTCTCCTGAGACCTTCCAGGATCCCCGCAGAGGCCTCACCCAGGCGTGCTACCTGAGATCCTGAATCGGAGACAACAGGGATTGAACTTGGGACCTTATACATGCAAAGCATGGGCTCTATCCCCTGAGCCACGGCCCATCCCATAAAAAGTCAAAAACAGTATCGGTAGCTGGAAAATCGGGACAGAAATGTGGATTTCAGTACATCGGGTAGCCCAATGAGCACTAATAGGGTACCGAACAGTCCCTCATGCTACCAGGCTGAGTACCGAAATGTCAACAGGTTTATCCCTTTTTGAGCGTATCTGTTTCAGGTCTGTCAGAGGCATTGTGGCTTCCCTGATGTCTCAAACTTTCATTCCTCACATCCTTGCATCCGGGTCTGTTACTTTGACGTCTGTGTCACCTCTACCAGCTCAACTTCAGTTGAACATTCACCAGAATTTCCGATATGCAAGGCTATGAAAACCTTCCTTATTGCTTTCTGGAAAAGCCCAGTCTTTTATGGACCACTGGCAGCAATAAGGAGAATGCAGGGACCCTGGGTCCCTGGCCGTTAGCAATGCATACAGGGCAGGGAAGGAAAACAAAAGGCTGCTCTGATTTGAATGGAGAGCTGTCTGTCTTCCTCTCCCTAACTTTGTAGCAACATTTCCCAAGCCTCTCAAAGTGTCAGTGTCCCCAATGCATGATGGATGAGACATCTGCTCTATGGTGCCCTGTAACAAACAATTCATTACTACCAAATGGACTTACAATAATTAGGCCAGGAGCTCAGTATTTAGTGTTGAGCGTTGCATCTGGCAGCCTTGCAAATCCTGCTCGGCTCCGGGATGCTATGTATCACATTTTAGAGCGACGGCTAAACCTGAACTTCAAAGACAATGGCCATTTAACACGTCTAGGTATTGAGCGGACGTATTTACTCTTCCCGAATGAGCCCATTTGGGCGACGAAACACCACAGCATCCAGGCTCGTTATGAGAGATTAGCGCGCAGAGCCGCATCGCCCAAGGAAATCATTCTCCTTTGCAGACGGCAGCGTCTGCCCTTGCGCTGTCGTTTGCAATTTTAATATCGCTAAGCATGGAGTTGGTGGCGGATGTCTGCAGGCTTTGATTATGATGGATCACTGCCTTTATGGGGAGAAAGTAATGGGTATTAAAGGGCTCTTTATGCCGACGAAAGCAGAGCCAACTAAAGCTGGACAAGTCCAAATCACAGATAAAGTGACCTTCCATCCCTTATATGGGTGATAAGCAAGTGGTGCAGGTTACACAGGCAGGGATGTCCTTCACAGTCATCAGATCCATGGGAGTTGGCAGGAGTACATTCAGGGGGACAGGAGGTGGGGGAGTTGCTTTGCCCCGCCCCTTCTGACAGCCATGCCTCTTTTAACATCATAGAATCATAGAGTTGGAAGGAACTTTTTCACGCATTATGACACCAAGGTGCCTAGAAGAAGGGGTGCAGTCACATCAGACGGGGGTGGGGCATGAGCACACCCGTATTATGTGTAGCCAGACTCCTGTCTTGGGACGCTCCTTCAAAATCAAAGCAGCTGCTGCTCCCCCTTCTCCTCCCCCCATGCTGATTCAAAGGAGCCGCCTGCCTCTGCTCCGAACAGCCTACATCGCTTGGGGATGTCAACATGGCAAATTCATCTCCTCCTGCCTAGCTCCTCACTGATCCTGGGCATCTGCAGGGCTCCAACCCTAATCCCGACTGCTACAGTTAGAACTGCTGCTCTGAAGTCCATGCTCCAGATGCACTTGGTCGCCATGAAGGAACCAGAAATGAAACTGGCAGCTCTTGAGTTTCCAAGTCTTTGGCTTTAATCAGCTTCACTTTCCCCCTCTGAGTACAGTGCCCACCCCTGCATCTGGAGCTCATTGTACTATCCCCATCCACTTCCAACAATGCCAGCTCCTCCTTCATCGGAACGGAAAGACAAGGGCTGCAGAGAAATCGCTCCATCTTCCAGAAGGGGGGCAAGCCTCAACCCAGACGTTTTGGATTCCTTCTTCATCATGGCCCACTAACAGGGAGCTGGAATTCTGAGGCATCCCGCTTTGCAAGCTCTGGATTTTTGTATGTTCCCTGAGTCCAGAGACGAACACCGCCCCCTCCCCCCCGCAAAGAATTTAAGATGACCTTTCCAAGTGAGATCTATTTGTGGATGCTCTGTAGCTTCATTCTGGGGACATTCTATAAAGGGAAGAGACCGAGAGAACAGTTCCCTCTAGCCTCCCGGTAGCAGACAGCGTTGTCATATTCATTAAGGTTTCAGCCTCCAAAGTCAGCCACCATTAATAAGGATGTCAAGTGTGAGGAATTCACTTGGCAGTAAAGTAGTTACGGTGCAAAGTAGCCATGCTGCAGGAATGTTGACAAATGTTTGCCATTAATGATCATGCTGTATTCACAATGAGTCACTTACTACTGCGAGAATTTTGCGTTCCATAGCAGGCTGTGTGGGTAGTCTGAGCTGCAGGCTGCCTCGCTCAGCAGGGGAATACGTCGAGCTGGGGGAAGGGTGGCAAAGTGTGGATCTGAGAATTCTCTCAAGTGAAAATGTGAACGTGTGTGCACGCATTGGTGTACTATTAGAGCGGAAAGAAACTGGTCGCAGATTGATCCCTGAGGGGAATAGCTGCATTTTTGGGTACTCAAATACATACTCAAATACCGTTCGGGTGCCCAAGTACCTGAAATACTTGGTATTTTTATTGATGGATTACCAATTTGCTGTTTTCAGGACAGACACCTGGAAAAATTGTACTGGAAGTTGGAAACCTGGAATGGGAAAATATTTCGATTGATTGAGTGCCTGTTTGGTTACTAATAATTGGGTACTACTTAATAGTACCTGAAATTACCAGGTTGAATTGAATTCTGCAATTTCAGTGCGTATACCTGTTTTTGCGTATACTGACTTCAGCTCTCTACATACAGTAGAGTTAATGGGTGTTTCTAGACACACATTTCTCCTGGATGTTTGCTGTAACATCCAGAACTTTCTGTGTGTCTAAATCACTCATCCAGATCTTAAACATCCGAATCTTTGAACTTCTGCATGAAACTTCTCCCAGAACTTTTGTGTGTAAAAGGTTCTCCTGGTAAACTGCTTTGCTCCAGGCAGGTGTGGTTACTTGGTTTCCATGGCAGCCGGTCACATATACAGCTGAGGCTACTTTAGGCTGACTCAGGGCAGCGTTAGTGTGAAGAATGCATCCAGGAACTGCCTCAGGGCAGTGTGTGTGTGTGTGAAAAATGAATCCGGAACTTACTTGTGGACTTGTAAACCTGGAAGATTGAAACATCT
The DNA here is from genome assembly GCA_003113815.1 of Sphenodon punctatus. Taxonomy (NCBI): domain Eukaryota; kingdom Metazoa; phylum Chordata; class Lepidosauria; order Sphenodontia; family Sphenodontidae; genus Sphenodon; species Sphenodon punctatus. The sequence goes on along the minus strand of QEPC01009472.1, from coordinate 3,616,798 downwards.
GGAACTTTAACGTGTGTCTAAAAATGCCCAGTATAGTGTCACTTGACACCTCTGTGTGGGTTGTTGACTGTGGGGATTGAACCTGCGGCCTCTCACTCCATTGGCATGGGCGTCTACCATCGCAGTCAAAAGACCTGGCTCTCTGGAGTAGCAGGCTCATGAACCTGTGAATGGTCTTGTATCACCACATCACTAGAGGGGGCCAGCGTGCCACATCCTTTTGTACTACAACAGCATTTGTGCTATTTGTGGTATCAAATGGAAGAGCTAGGGATATTCTGTGACATTGAGTGTTACCGGACGTTACGCTAAACAGTTGTCGGCGCACCCCAAAAAAGGAGACAGGACAACACTATTTAGATTGAAACATGGCCGCACCCTTTATTCATCCAATTACAACAACTGAAATAGGTGAGGGGGTGACATTGCCTATTACGAGTCGGGTCCAGTATCAACCATAAACTCAAACACTCATTAATAACAGAGGAGACCTCGATATACTCTCGATAACCTCGTCACAAAATTAAGGCCGGCCCTTCCCTTCGTCCAGCGCTGGATGCGCGGCCAAAGGGGACGTAGTCCTTCTGAACTTGAGTAAGGCATCAGGTGCCCACCAGTGGGGGCTATACTATGCCCTAGAACCGTGCCAGGTCACCCTTACCCCGGGGGCCTCGCCTGCCATACCCTGCAATGCGTTAAGTGTGGCTCCCCCATCTCTTAAGGAGATGCCGCCTACAAACACCTTATTCTAATTCACAACTGATACTGGACCCCCGCCACCAGGAGCCACACGACTTACACACCTATTTCATAACTTATAACAGTATATCACGTAGGGCTTGCAAATACAAGAAATCACCGGCCTGCAACAGGTGGACACCATCCCCCCTAAAAAATTCTAATTTTCTATGTGAAATTGCCCCATGCCTAATTGTGTCCCCTTCAATTCCCCTCCACCACGTCCCAATTTCCCTATTAACGGTCTTCCTGGTTTTATCTACCTTCTTTGATAGTCCCCTATCCCCCCAACTAACCCTTTCTACTAATTCGGTCCAAAATACCCTGCAGCTCTGTACCATTTCTTTCACTACCCAGAGATCCCGCTTTATGTCCCTAATTAATTGGACCCCTTTTAGGCTCGGTAAATCATTCTCCCCCAGGTGAATCACCAGTATATTCGGCCTGCCCCCCTTGATGCACGATGCAAGGCTCGGGATGAGCTGTTGCCATCGCATCCCGCTCTGCCCATGCCATTCGATCACTGCCAATTCTGACAAACTCATCTGCGTTCCCAGGCCACCGTTCCTTGCCGCCTTTGCCGCCCAACGCACCAGGCTATGCCCCATAATCCAGATTATCGGTCTGTGGCCCAGGGCAGGATCTGCCAAAGAAACACAAAGTAGTTCATTGTGTACCACCGGCTGGGTCCCTCCGCACATATCTGAGGTAAGTCCTGGACCGCCACCACCCAATTCTCTATATATCCCTGCTGTTCATGCCCATCTGGGCTGCAAAGGAGGCTGCCCCAATTCTAAATGAATGCGATCCATACTCCCTGCCTGGCAGGCCAAGCTGGGTCAGTACTGCCCGGAGGACGGCAACGAATTGGTACCTGGTAACTGTTGCCCCGCTCTGATGACAAAAGAAGGGGCCCGCCACCTTCATGTGGATTTCCCTGTACAGCTGGAGCACCAAGACTGGACAGAGTCGTCCAATTCCATCCCCCGATCTAGCCAACCTAACACTGCGCCCATATCCCAGCTGATCCGTCTTTGATCTCCTTAGGTGGATAGTTAGATGCTGGTCACCGAGTGTAACATCCTGCATGGCCACTGCCCTGGCTGATGTATCCCTGGCTGATTCAACTACCAGTTTGTTAAGCCTAAACGCCCCCCAAAATGCAACTTTGAACTGTGCTGCAAACATGTTCGTTTCAAACTCATAACATACCAAAGCTAATGAACTAACGATTCTGCCTAGCAGTGGTGGGGTAATGGGGAGCCTCGAATCACCGGTGACTGGCTGCTCGCGGGACCATGCTTCGATTATTTTGCGGGCAAAGAAACCCCTAACTGGTGTTGGGTGACCCGCCAACTGGCTCATAAAACCTATTGCTGTTAGCTTCCCTGCAATTGTTCTTGCCGCTAATCCCTCCTTCCTAAGGGCCATGGCAAACTGTAAAACTTGTGCTTCGGGGATGGGAAAGCCCAGACTCTGTTCGTGCTGGACCCGGAAGTGTTGAAATGCCTGAAAGGCGCCGGCATATGCTGATCTGGTGCGGGGTGCCAGCGAACCCTGTACTGTTGTGTCGAGCTCTAAGATCCAAGGCTCCACAGGCATTGCGGCATGGGCTCCAGGTTCAGGTAGGCATGAGGTGCCAGTACGTGGAAACGCTCCATCTGGAATCGAGAAAGAGCATCCGTAATCTCATTCTCGAGTCCCGGGATGTGCTTGGCATGGAATATAATGTTGTGCTGCAGGCAAACGAGGACCAGTGCCCTCACCAAAGTCATTACCTGCCGTAAGCGTGCCGACAGTGTGTTAATTACGTGCACTACTGCCTGGATGTCACACCAAAACAGTACTGCCCTGTCTGCCAAATGCTCGGGCCACAGGTGCACTGCTACTACGATTGGGAATAACTCAAGGAATGTGAGGTCCCTTATTATGCCTTCCACCCGCCATTCCTACGGCCACTTGTCTGCACACCACCTCCCTCTAAAGTACAGCCCAAACCCATGAGCACCAGCTGCATCTGAATGGACCTCAAGATTCGCTGCCAAGAGGAGCTGCTCCCTCCACACACTAACCCCATTGTACCCATGGAGAAATTTGAGCCAACCCCCCAAGTCCAATTTCATGTCCTGTGTGACCCTGATGTGGTAATGCGGCAGCGGGTTGCCCGCCAATTTGCCGTACAGCTGGGACATAAATGCTCTGCCCGGTGCTATCACCCTACACGCAAAGTTCAAACTGCCCATCAACGACTGCAGTTGCTTAACCGTGATCTTGGCTTCTCCCTTACACTCCTGCAACTTGATAATCAGTGCTTTTAATTTGTCCAATGGCAGCCGGGACACCCCAGCTACTGTGTCCAACTCAATGCCTAGGTATGTTAAAGTCGTACTCGGCCCTTCAGTCTTCTCGGCCGCCAAAGGGATGCCTAGGTGTCTGGCCACACTCTGAAAGACCTACACCAGGTTGGCACATTGCTGTATCCCCACTTGCCCGACGAAGAGGAAGTCATCAAGATATTTCGTGATGCCTCCCTCATCCGCCGCGCACCGCACGACCCATTCCACCAGGGAGCTGAAACGCTTGAATGCTGAGCATGAAATCGAACATCCCATGGGCATGGCCTTGTCATAGTAGCACCCCCCCCTGAAAATGGAAACTTAGACAGGGAAGCTATCTGGGTGTCCAGGCGATAGGCGAAATGCCGATTTAACATTGCACTTTGCGAGCAACGCTCCACTGCCGAAATGCCTAACCAATGCAACCACCGTGTCAAAAGTTGCGCAATGCACCGACACAAGGTCCCTTGGAATCCCATCATTGACTGACTGACCCCGTGGGTCAAACAGATGGTGAATTAGGCGATACTGGCCCTGGACCTTTTTTGGCACCACACCCAACGGGGAGAAGATCATGCCAGGCAATGGGGGTGGTGTGGTGGTGGTGGTGGTGTTCCAAACGGACCGGCCACCTGCCCTTCAGCTACTTCCTTTCTGATCTTGTTGGCAACAATCTCCTCCATACCTAAAGCCAACTTCAAGTTGGGGGCCCTCCTGCCCGGCTGCATGTAAGCTACCGGTATCCTAAACCCCTCCCTAAAACCCTGTACTACATATTGGACTTCCTGCTGGTTGGGGTGTGTAAACGGGCAGTCCTCAGTCTCTCCACCTTAATTGGCGATGGGGCCTTTACCCACAGCCCCCGTGCCGCCAGTCCCTTGTCCCCCTGGGGCCTTGGCTTTGTTCCCTGGCTTGTGCCTGGTGCAGGCAGATGCGGCATGGAATCCCCCACAGGAGAAGCAGGTATGCCGAAACCTGCACGCCGGCCAGGCACATTTCCCAAAGCAGCCGAATTCCCAGCACTGTCCTCTGCTTCCTACCACAGTCTGCCTACCCCCAGGCCCTTGTCGGGTCATTTATCAGGGCCATCCATCCTCTTTCCAAGCGGTGGCCGCTGTCTGCCTTTGGTGCACCAGAAGCATCACTCATGCAATTCAACCAAAGGTTGTGTGCATGAGTGTCCCACCGGAGACCCGGTGTGAAGGCTGCCCAGTGCCTGAACGCCTCGTCATATCTTAACCAGGTGCCGGGGGGCCCTGTCTATTAGACCCTGTGAATAATTTCCCTGTATTTCAGGAGGATTGCTCCCTTATCAGGGAACATTTCCAGCAGCACTCCATGGTAGATAGTGTAAGCTGCCGTCCAATTGGCCCAATTCCTGTCAGTCTTGGGTTGCTTGTATTTCTCCCTGTCCTTCTTATCCTCCCCCTCCCCTTGCTCCACTATTGGATCACTAAATATAAATAATAGAGCAAAGAGGTCAACATACTCTCCCCTCTGTATTTTTTCCCTCGTGGCAGGCAACAAATGTTCCTCAATAGGTGAGGATAAACTGGCATATGTGCCACTGAGAGGCGTGGGGGGGAGGCGCACCCCCGCCGCGGCCTGCCCTACCTGGCCGGCCATGCCGGGGGCCCATACTTGCAATGCGTGCTGGGGCTGGTGTTGGCCCCACGGCGCCCCCCTCCCCCGTTCACTGCCTGCAGTCCTACCTGCCCTTGTCCTTGCCCTGCACTGGCCCCTGCAATGGTAGAGTTGCTCACCTGCACCCAACCCCCAATCCACCAGAGATACTGTGGGTTTTTTTCTAGCGGGAGGGATTTTGGCCCCCTCCCTTGCATCACCTGAGGGACAGTGGGTCCGCCCACCCCACCTATCCCCCAGCCTTGATAACCCGGCCCCCAGCACAGGAGTGGTTCCCGCGACGAGGCGGGGGTACGGGGTCCCAAACCACTCCATGCGCTCCCATGCCCTATTGGCATCCATCCCCCCACCGTGTCCGTACCTGACTCGGCTGCGAGGAACTGGGGAGGTGTTTCTCGTGCTGCATTCCTACTTGCCAGAGCCCGTTCAAGTGCCTCTATTCGCGCCAACATGTCAGGTTTGTCATCCTCCGCTTCCTTGCACCTGTCACCTTCCCCTTGCCTGTAAGTACACTGTCGTCCTGTGCCTTGCTCTGCCCATCCTCATCATTTGCTTGACCAGTCTGTCCCTGGTCAGCCCTGGGAGCCTGGTAGGAGCGACCCCTCCCCCCCGGGCAACCACCCCATGAGAGCCCCATCCTCGTACCGTGCAGGGAGCACATTCTGCCTGTTACTCCTCCTAGGAGGTGCCACACTCTCCTGCTCTCGGGCCCACTCACCCTGCCCGCCTAGGCCCTGTCCTACACTGAATGTAGAAGGCAACTCATCTGTCATGGCCTGCACTGCCTGTGTTGATGGTAGGGGAAAGGATCCTGGCTCCCCTGCTCCCCTAGCCCAATTCCAACCTCCCACTCCCTGAGTCATGCTGAGGGGCAACCCCCCTGCAGTTGTCTGCTCCTCTCCGCACAGCAATGCCCCACATGCTGCGAGGTGCTCTAGCGCCGACCCTGTCCTTGGGAGCCGGGTCGTGCTGACTCCTACCCTTCTGCCCATTGCTGAAGGCCCCGTGGGGCTTGTGTGCCGGGTTCCTTGTCTCGCCGGAGAAATTCCCATGGTGGGCGGGGGTACCACTGGTCCCTCCCCTCCCCGTTTTTTCCACAGGTCCCATGGTCCCCGATTCAATGGAGTCCTTTCCTCCCCGCGTCCCCCATTTCTTTTTATTTGCTGCGGGCTGGGCCCCACTCCCAGCCCCTGACTTCCCTGTCTGCTTGGGGCCGTGCTTCCGTGCACGCCCCATTGCTGAAATCCTGGTCCGCTCCTACATGGGGTGGGGTACAGCTCAAGCAGCGCCACTAGGTCCTGCTGCTCCGTTCCCCGCTCTTCCCTAGAATGAGCAGGGAATGCTCCATGCACACTGGTCACACCACATGACCCAGCTCAGCCAATCATAGACTCATTTTTTCGTGCTGCCAGCGAGGGTTGCTACGGGCAACCCTCGCCAACAGCTTCCTCACAGCCAGCTCCTGGGAAGCGGCAACGCAGCCTCCAGCCCCTGCCTCGTTCTGCCCACTTTCCTTTAGGATGGGGGGGCGCGACAACGGCCCACTGCTGCGAGGGCGGCGGAGAGCAAATGTGGGTCTTGCTGCTCTTATAGCCTCCTGAAGGGGGTGGGGCTAGGCTGAAGAGCAGTCTTTCTTAAAGGGCTACTGCTAGAGCTGAAACGGGGATCTGATTTGGTACCCGCAGGTAATACCTGCATTTCCGGTTACCGTTTCGGGTATCTGAATGAGTACCCAGATACCAATTGAGTACTTGAAAAAACCAAAATTTTGGCTTCCGGTTTTTCAAGTACCCCCAAATTTCCCCCCAAACCAGGATGAAAAGTCAAATAATTGGAATCAAACCGGTATTTCTGTATATCACTTTGTTGGTATTTCGACAAGTCGGTATTTCAGGGACCTGTTTGAAAACTGGTCGAGGCACTGAAAAGTCCCTGCTATTTTTGGTTCGAGTGATATTTTCAGTTGGAATACTGGAAATTCAACGGGCAGACCTGTTTTTGCAGGTACCTGTTTCAGCTCGATCCATCGCCTGACCTGATAAATAACCCGAAAGACACTCGGAGACTGCCACTACCACCCCAAAAAAAGTCCACTGTTAAATAACGCCCCCCAAACCAAAGCATTCTTGCCTGGGGATAAAAAACAACAATAGAAGCAGACAAAAATCTTACACTTAACCCTATAGAATTCAGGTAAAGACGAGGACATCGGTAAAGATTTGGATGCTGTTGTTGATATAACAGAGATGTTCACAGTATTTTGTATACATGTCCCTGGCCAATGTCACTTAGTATAAAACAACAGCATGATGACTTTCCATTCCCATCAGCTTCTCCCAGAGACGCAGCCCAGGTCTCTGCCAATCTTGTCAACCGGGGGAGAAGGCAGTGGCACCGACCATGGCATGGATGTAAACTGGGGGGGTCAGTTTATGAAAGTCCCAGCCTGGTTTATTAGTTTGCAATTGTCCCTGTGCTTTATCAGGATGGACCAGGCACAGAGAAGATTAACTAGCCGGAGATAATACAAATGAATCTGGTTCTTGCAGATACACATCCCAGCAGCCCGTCAAGATTGCAGACCCAGCCCGCTATAGGCAGATACAGGCTATTAGAATTTGCTTTGTTATTAGGTACGGGGATAGGATTCTGAGGATCCAAAGCTTCTGACTGTGAGGATAAAGAGGGGCTCAGTATAACAGTCTGGGCACCGCGCTCCTATTGGACTCGCTTTACTCTCTGGGCTTCTGCGGCTCCGCCCTTGACTGGTTCTCTTCCTACCTCTCTGACCGTTCCTTTAAAGTCTCGCTCCCCGAGTCAAACTCCTCCTCCCTCCCCCTCTCGGTTGGGGTCTCCCAAGGCTCTGTCCTTGGCCCTCTCCTTTTCTCTATTTACACCCTGTCCCTTGGCAAAATTATTGCCTCCCACGGGTTCCAATATCATCTCTACGCTGATGACACTCAACTCTATCTTTCTACCCCGTCTCTCTCCTCCTCTGTCCACTCACGCCTCATCAACTGCCTCTCCGACATCTCTGCCTGGATGTCCCGACGTCAACTCAAGCTCAACATGGCCAAGACCGAACTCCTCATTTTTCCTCCCTTCCCTTCCTCTCCCACTAACCTGCCCATCTGCATCGATGGAGTCACCATCCATCCTGTTCTCCAAGCTCGTAGTTTGGGCTTCATCTTTGATACGCACCTCTCTTTTAAACCTTACATTGACTCTGTTGCCAAATCCTGCTGTTTTGCCCTTCATAACATTGCTTGGATACGCCCCTTTCTCTCTACCTCCTCAGCCAAAACCCTTGTTCATGCCATGGTTATCTCTCGTCTCGATTACTGCAACCTCCTCCTTGCTGGCCTCCTT
>QEPC01009472.1:3573979-3605289 GCA_003113815.1 Sphenodon punctatus | reverse complement strand
CCCCGAGCCTTTTAACATTCCGGTGGGCTTGTAAAACCTGGCTGTTCGCCCAGGCCTTTGGGGAGGAGGGGGGGAGGGTGGGTTAGAGTTTTAATGCTTCCCTACCTTTTATTTCTATTTTATTTTCCCAACCCTGTTTTAGTTTAAATTGTTGTGGTTTTAAGGGTTTTTAAAAATTGTTATTTTAATGAATGTTTTATTGAATTGTACGTCACCCCGGGATGCTGTAGGCATGGGGGGCGACTAACAAATGTTTTAAAATAAATAAATAAAATAAAAAACATTCAGTCACTCCCTTGGGGGGCTTCTAGCCAAGTCTTTTCTGTGGTTTTAAAGGGTTCTGCTTTAAAGGCTGTTTTCACATGGGCGTCCCCCTCTCACACACGTGTGCGGGTGGGGTGGGGTGTCCATTGGAATACCACCCCGGGTGCAGGGGGGGGGATGGGTGGGCATCTGTAGGAATGCCACAGGCAGTGGGTGGGGGTGTGTTCATGTGCGCTCCTGCGCTACACCCATCTCCACCCACCTTCGCCCACGCATGGAGCAACCGATGACAACGGCGGTTGCTCCTTTCATGGAGGTGGGTGGAGAATGATGGGTGTGCGTCAATAGGAACCGCCCCCTCATCTACACCAACACCGTGCCGCACCCTCTCACGCACCCACACCTGTGAGAAAAGGGCCAAAGTCTGCTCACTGATGATGCTCCTGCTACTGTCCTGTCATTCAGGGTCTCCTTCTCTCCAGTAACCAAACTAATTGTACATTTCTAACTTCTACATTTTCTAGATTTAATCCTGTCTCTCCTTAGGTTCCCTTCACCCTTATTTTCTCCCCTAGATTGTAAGCCACTCAGGGCAGAGATCTGCCTGTCTCTTATTAATGATTGCCCAGTGACAGGTACACTGATGGTGTTATATTAAATATTTATTTATTATTATTATTATTATTATTATTATTATTATAAATGATTGTCCAGTGCCAGGTACACTGATGGTGCATCATCATCATCAATCATCATCATCATCATCATCATCATAATCTAAGGGAATTTTGCAAAGGGGCATTTCTTTCTGGATCTTGCATAAACAAAGACAATTTGTTTTCCCACTTACGAACGCATCCTTCCATGAACAGGCATTGGCGCTGTGCCCACAAAGGCGCCGAGGCAACTCCCCTGCCAAACCCAAAGAGAAATTAATTCTCCATTTATTTGGGGATAGCGCAAAGAATTGGCAGCTCGGCCAGAACGCCAGCCCCAAACTGACTCCTGATGCTGGCAGCAGAGAAAGAAAGAAGGAAAGAACAGAGCAAATTCTCCCAGCAAAGGGAGACCAGGCTCTTGGAAGACTAAAGGATCGTCTCCTTTGTAGAACACAGGGAGAGATGAAAGAAGACACCACACCGTGAAAACAATAGGGAAGGCTGGGCTTTAGAAGAGGAAGCTGAGAGGTGAGGGAGGGTAAGATTGTGCGGTGTGGAGGGGGGTAGTAATCTCTGTGTAATGTATACAGAACACACCTTCCCGCATGCAACTCTTGTTGCTTGGGTTGCTTGGTTTCTCAGAGGCCGTGCACTGCTGTGTGATGATTTGTTTTTATTTATCTGAATTTCAATCCCACCCTTTCCTGAAGGCTCAGAGCAGCTTATGAGCAGAAAAATAATATATAAAAAACCCAATAAAAATAAACCATATCAAATTCCAATTAAAATCCCTGCTCCCACCCACTCCCAAATCCCCATCTGCCAGAACCTTGGCCAAATAAATAGGTCTTACATTGGCTTCTGAAGATGCTCGGGCTTGGGTGATCAGGGGGTTCCAAAACTGTGGCGCTTTGCTGCACTCTTGAAGCTTAACCTTTCCTGGACAGACCTTTCTGCTGCCCCCGTCCCCAACCCTTCTTACGAGGGAACCATTATAAATGGGGACAGGGGGACATGCCGGTCTCCTTTTGCTGTTGGCAGCCCAACAACTTTGGAATAGACAGTTGCAGAAGAAAGAGTAGCTCCACCCGCTTCCAGAAGTAGGAATTCTGATTGGTGACTCAGCCAGAAATGGGCGGAGCTGCTGCCAATTGGAACAGGGTGGTGGGGAGTGGGAGGGGAGAGCAAAAGTAGGGAAACATTAATGCGGCCCACAGTCAGTATTTCATTTATTTGACCCCTTTCCGGTTCTTGGATCTGGCCCCTGGATCCATTTCCTAACTGCAAGCACTGAAAGACTGAGCTCAGGGGAAGGGAGCAGAGATAAGGGCCTGCACTCAAGGGTAGGGGACAGAGGAGTGTGGAAACTTGAACTTCGGTTTTCCGAGGAAAATCCCGAGGATCAAGGTACTTAACTCGAGTTTCTGAGTTCCAAAGTTTCGAGGAATGACCCCCGAAATGTCAGAACTCAGAAAATCCTAGGCCGAGTATCGGAAAGGGGACCGGTGGCCGGCGCTAGGCCCCTGCTCCCCCTTTCCTGCCCCCTGCTGGCCAGGGAGACAACAGGCCAGCGGGGGCCAGGAAAGGGGGGGAGGCGGGGGCCTAGTGGGGGCTCATGGGTGGGGTGTTAAGGGGGCGAGGGTCTAACGGGGGCTGAGGGGATAGAGTACTCACCCTCTGGAGGGGCTCCGACAATGCGTGGCTTCCTCCGGAACGGATAAGTTGTTTGTTTTTTTTAAAAAAGCTAGGCATGCTCAGAAGGGCCAAATGGCCCCTTCTGAGCATGCTCAGATCTTTCCAAGGTGGGGCTGGAAGCGTCAGCACGCGGCAGGCACCATCGTGGAAAGGTCTGAGCATGCCTAGCTTTTTTTTTGTTTTAAAAGAACTTACCCGATCCAGAGGAAGCCACACATGGCCGGAGCCCCTCCAGAGGGTGAATACTCTACTCCAGTGGCAGGGCCAGCCTTAGCATATGCGGGGCCCAGGGCGGGGAACAAAGGTGGGGCCCTATTCTTCCATTGGTGGCAAAGCCACCGCCGGCTAGCGGGCCTCGGGGCGCTCCCCGGCTCAGGGGGTGCTCCTCGGCCCGGTCTAGGGGCAGCACGCTACCCAGGCCTGGGCTCAGGGATGGGCAGAGGGGCACCCTCCGCCCATCCCCAAGCCCAGCCATCGGATCACTTACCTGATCTGCCGCTGGTGCCGGCCTGGGCCCAGGCCCTGTGCCGGGTTCGGAGCCTCAGGCAGGGTGGGCACTGTGGTAGCAGATTAAATCTGCCGCCGCGCCGCCCGCCGCCACCGGACGTTCCACTGGCTGGCCCTCTCCGCTGCCTGGCTGTCTCGGCCAGGGGAAATGAAGGAGAGGCAGAGGCCCCACCTCTCCCACATTTCCCCTGGCTGAGACTGACAGGCAGCGGAGGGGAGGGGGGCACGGAGTGTGGGAGAGGCGGGGCCTTTGCCTCTCCCTCACTCCTGCTGGCCCCCTCCGCTGCCTGTCAGTCGGAGTCAGCCGGGATTCCCGTGCTTGGGGTCCCCAACTCCCAGCCACTGTCAGGCAGGGAGCTGGGAACCCCGAGTGTGAGCCCCCCCAGGAGTGGGGCCCAGGGCAGCTGCCCCGAGCCTCCCCGTGGTAGGGCTGACCCTGCCCAGGGGTGGGGAACCTCAGGCCTGGGGCCAAATGTGGCCCTCAGCAAGTCTCTACCCCCAAGCACTGAAAAACTGAGCTCATGAGAATGGAGCAGAGAGGAGGGCCTGCACACAAGGGATGGGGACAGATCCACAGCACAGAGCCATGATCTTGCTCTTCCTCTTCTTGAATACATCTGTTAAGTCCCCCACCCCCATCTTCTATGTGGCCCTCAGAGCTTGTACTAATTTTCAATGTGGCCCCTGGGACAGAAAAGGTTCCCCACCGCTGCTCTACCCCCTCAGCTCTCGCGAGGCCCCCACCCCCTCATCCCTGGCCCATTCCCTCCCCCCCCGGCTCCCTCTGGCCTCTGTCCCCCTCCTTGGAAACGACTTGTGAGTACTCGCCCAGGGTCCTCGGACCGGCCCAAGCACTTAGGACCGGTCCTCAGAACTTGGGCGAATATTCGTGAGTAGTTTTTTTACTACTGTATTCAGCCCTAGGACAGACCCCTGGCATGGCCCACGATCTCTTCCTGAGCGCACGCCTTAAGCACCCCCAGTGGCAAAGCAACACTGCCGTGAGCCCAGGATCATGCTCCAATTATGGGCCCTTCTAAGGGCAAGAAGGCAGACTCTCCAGGGTTTGGGGGCAGGGCTTACCCATGAAGGCAGCACCATCCCAAGTCATAGTTATCCTCCCCACAGCGGCAGGAGCCCCACTAGAAGAGAGGTTCTAAGAGTGGGAGGGGATGGGGGCAGCGCTCCACCCCCCCACCCACTCTGAAAATTTCCTTCTTGCCGGGGCCCTTTGCAAAGCAGAGTGAGTGCTGCTAGGAAATTTTCAAACGAAGTCGGGATGGTGGAATAATAATGTTTCCCTTATATTTCCAGCTTAACTTTTATGACTTGGCCTCAACTCACACCTGGGTCTCTCTCCCTGCTCTGCTTTAGGGCTGTAGCGGAATATCGCAGCGGTAGCTATTTCCGGCGGAAACAGTGTTTCCGCAATTAGTGGAACGGCATGGCAGAGGCTTTCATTCCGCGGTTTCATTCCGCGGTTCCACGGTTCCGCTTATTTAATTCCGCAACTTAGTGGAATCGTGGAAACATGACATTTTCGCGATTTCCAAAATTCCGCCAGCGCCAAAAAATAGCGGAATAGCGGTTTTCCGCGATTTCCGCAATTTTTCCACGATTTTTCCGCAATTCCGCGATTTGCAGAATTCCGGCGGAATTAGCGGACTATCCACAGAAAAGTCGCGGTGTGGCATGGGCAGTTCCGAAATGGCGGAACGGAATCGCGGCGCGGTAAAAGCTGCTGCCGCATCAGCCCTACTCTGCTTCTCCATGCGGGGATGGGGAAAAATGAAATAAAATAAAATAAAATAATTGCATGTATGCAAAATGGCTGCCAGCACCATTCTGGGCATGTACAGCCCATTTCCAAAATGGTGTCGGCAGTGCCACCGCCATTTTGGAACAGGGCAGCTGGTCTGAGCATGGGCAGTAAGGCGCAGGAGAGGTAGACGAGCAGAAGGGCTGCCCTTTTCCAAAATGGCGGTGACGCTGCCAGTGCCATTTTGGGAAAGGGCTGCACGTATGCAGAATGGCCACAGTGGCTATTTTGTGCAGGCACAGTGATTCCCTATCCCCCGCCCCCCGCAAGATTTTGTACTGGACCGAGATCTAGGCGAAATCTCCGTCCCAGCTGATATCTCACGAGTTATCTCGTGAGAATCCAATTGGATTCTCGTTTCAGCTATGACTGCGGCCCCTCACCACAGCCTTGAGGGTGACCACCTCTCTCGGTGCTTTCACCCAGAGAGGCTGCGATCAGGGAACCCTCACGCCCTGATGTAATCTCTATGCCCCACCCCCTTTCTGACATAGCCGCCCCCCCTGCTATTCCACGAAGCTGCTGCTTCTCTTGGTTCCTGGGGGTGCTCCGGCAGATCTGGAGAAATCCGAGCTTCCCTCCTAATCCAGAATGGTGGCAACTCTTATAACCTCTGGCCTTGGGGAAGCATTTATATGTAGAACTCAAAGCTCCCCCCCCCAAGATAATTCCTGGAAATCAGAATAAAATCCATCACTGCGGGATCATAGAATCATGGAATTGTAGAACTGAAAGGTACCCCAAGGGTAATCTAGTCACCCCCTGCTCCATGGCAGGATAGCCCTGTCTAAAGCATGCCAGACAGAGGCTCGTCCAGCTAGGTTTTCAAAACCTCCATGGAAGAAGCTTCCACAACCCCCAGGGGCAGCTGATTCTATTGCCTGATGGCTCTCGCAGTTAGGAATCTCTTCCAAAGATCCTACCTTCATACAATCTAAGCCCCTTCCCCCTTCTCCTGCTCCTGTGACCGTGGCACAGGCTGCGGCCCCTGCCTGCCTGCTGTCATGATCCAAGGCAGAGCGTGTCTCTGCAACGAGGCCTAGTGTGCCAACGTGGGGGTCGCCGCGGTGGCGGCGGTGAGTCACGGAGACCGAGAGCAGCCAGCCGTGCCGGTGGCCTCTTGCTGTCTCTGCGCTCGGGTGGCCTCGCACACAACCTCGCTGTTAATGAAATGCAGGCTCCAGCCTGAATTATTTAAGATGCGGGAAGCAGGAATCTCTGCTGATACGGCAAGACAGGGACATGCTTGATGTCAGACGAGGCAGGCACAGAACAGAATGGGGAAATAAGCTTCCATCTCCTCAGGCTGCAGCTGTAGGAAAGCCAGACATTTTCTCGGCACATGGCTTGGTCTATGGGGTATGTGGAGATGCCACCGTCCTGGAGCGAGGGGACTCAGGCGCTGAGGGGGCCATTTCCAAGTGGCCTGTGTGCAGCTAGGAAATTTTCAGAGGATGAGGGAGTGGGGACAGCACATCGCCCCCCCCCCCTTGAACATTTCCTAATGGCTTCAGGCCACTTGGAAAAGGGTCGTGCCATTAGGATATTTCAGAGTGGGTGGAGGGGGGGTGGGAGTGCTGGCCACAGCCACACCCACTCTTAAAACATCCTTCCTGATGGGCTTGCTGTTGCTTTGGGGGGCTCTGGGGCAGGGCTGCCGTCATGGGTAAGCCCTAACCTCCACCCTGGAGACCCTGCCCCCTCACGTTTAAGGGGGCCCATAATTGGGACATGAACCTGAGTCGGTCACAGTCTTGTTATGTCACTGGACCCGGGTCCTCTCCCTCCATGATCCTGGATTTCAAGCCGAGTCTGAAGTTTCTCCAGATGGCACGCACCCCTAGGGGACTGAGGTACCTAAGGGAGGTGCAGGTTGCCATCCCCCCACTGAGGGAGAGGGAGGAGCCGAGTCCAAGGTCCGTACATGGGGGGCTGTTGCTGTTAAATGAGAGGTCCATTGTGAACAAGGCCCCAATTATCCGGGATCTGATCTCAGATGGGGCCGTGGACCTCGCATGTATCACGGAAACCTGGCTGGCCAAGCTGGCTGGTCCAACTTTGGCGGATATCGCTCCGGCCGGGTATGCTGTGTAGCATCAGCCCCGCACGGATGGCCGGGGAGGTGGTGTAGCTATTGTTTTTAGCGAGAAGTATCCAGTTCAGGAGATTGTGGGTATTGAGGCCCTTCACGTGGTGTTTGATTTGGCCGGGGGCAAGCTAGGGATGCTGCTGGTATACCGGGCTCCTTCTTGTCCAGCGGCATCCCTTATCGCTCTAGCAAAGCTGGCCTCGGAGGTGGTGTTGGGCTCCTCTAGAACTTTGGTTCTGGGGGACTTCAACATCCATGCCGATGCTGGCCTTGTCGGGGCGGAGCGAGAATTCATGGCCGCCATGGCAACCATGGATTTGCCCCAGGAGGTTACCTGCCCGACCCACGTGGCGGGGGCACACCCTCGACCTGATCTTCGGTTCTGGCCTTGATACGGGGGGTCCGGTTGTGGGGGAGGTTTCAGCAGTGCCCTTGTCATGGACGGACCATTATCTCCTTCAGGCCAGGCTTCTAGCACACCCCCTCCAGAAGGGGAAAGGACCAGTTAGGATGGTCCGCCCTCGGAGGCTGATGGAACCCCAGCGGTTCCAAGAGGTCCTGACGTAGTTAACCTGGGACCTGGACGGTCACTCTGTGGATGAACTAGTCTGGCATTGGAACAGCTTGCTGGAGGAAGCCATTGACAGGGTGGCTCCGAGACGCCCTCTGCCTCGGTCTCATCACTGCAGAACTCCTTGGTTTACTGAGGGGCTGCGGTTATGAAGCGTGTAGGCAGGAGGCTAGAGCGACGCTGACGTCGGACTCGATCTGACTCCGACCATCTTCTCCATCGGGCCCATTTGCGGTCCTATGTTGAGGCTGTGAGGACGGCAAGGAAGGAGTTCCTTGCTGTCCTCATAGTGTCTGCGAAGTCACGGCCGGCGGAGCTGTTCCGGGTGATGTGGGGGCTGGTCAGTCTGGCCTCCTTCCACCTGGATGGGGACTTGTCCCAAGCCCGCTGTGAGGAGTTTGTCAACTACTTTGCAGACAAGATTGCTTGGATTCAGACCGACTTTGACATTGGATTAGGGGCAGTAGGGGAAGAGCGCGAGGGGACAGATGTCCCGTCTGGTCCAGCTTTGTGTGGGGAGTTTCAGGAAGTGACGCCGACTGATGCGGCGGATGTTTTGGGGTCTATGAGGGCCACGTGTTGTGAACTCGATCCGTGCCCGTCCTGGTTGGTGAAAGCTTCCAGGGAGACGTTGGGGACGGTTCTGGCGAGGGTAGTGAATGCGTCCTTGCAGCAGGGGAGACTGTCGCCCTGCCTCAAGGAGGCTGTGGTATGCCCCCTGCTGAAAAAACCATCTCTGGACGTGGATGCGCTCACCAGTTACCGACCTATCTCTAACCTTCCCTTTTTAGAAAAGGTTATTGAGTGGGCAGTGGCACTCCAGCTCCAGGTACATCTGGACAACATCAGCTTCCTAGACCCTTTTCAATCTGGGTTCCGCCCTGGCTATGGCACTGAGATGGCGTTGGTGGCCTTGGTGGACGACCTTCGCCGGGAGATGGATGCAGGATGTTCAACATTTCTCATCCTGCTAGATCTCTCGGCCGCTTTTGACACCGTGGACCATGGGCTGTTATTGAGACAGCTGCGTGACCTGGGGGGGTCTGGACGGGACTGTTCTTGAATGGTTCCGCTCATTCCTCTTGGGGAGAAGCCAGCAGGTGGTGCTGGGGGAGGAGACATCATCCCCCCACGCCTTATCATGTGGCGTTCTGCAGGGTTCCATTCTGTCTCCGTTATTATTTAATGTGTATATGCAGCCCCTGGGGGAGGTCGTGAGACGGTTCGGGGTGCGGTGTCACCAGTATGCTGATGATACTCAGCTGTACCTCTCTTTTTCAACTGACCCAGACCCTGCTATCTCATTGCTATCCCAGAGTTTGGAGGCCGTGGAGGAATGGATGCGGCAGAGCAGACTGAGGCTCAACCCCGATAAGATGGAGGTGATGTTGGTGGGGAGAGCGAGGGAGGTAGTGGCCCCCCTTGTCGGGGGGGTTTGCCCTCCTATAGCTCAGCAGGTCTGGAGTCTGGGGGTGATACTGGACGCAGACCTCGACCTGGAGCGGCAGATGGAGGCAGTCGCTAAGACTGCCTTCCGCCAGCTGTATCTGGTGCGTAGGCTGCGTCCGTTCGTCTCCGGCCCGGACCTGGCCTCCCTCATCCATGCTTTCATCACCTCGAGGCTGGACTACTGTAACACGCTCTACATGGGGCTTCCCTTGTTCCTGGTTTGGAGGCTGCAGCTAGTGCAGAATGTGGCGGCTCGTCTCCTTACGGGGCCGGGCCATCAGGAGCATATTACACCTGTGGTCTGAGCTCTGCACTGGTTGCCGATAGCGTGCCGAGCCAGGTTCAAGCTTTTGGTGTTGATATATAAAGCCCTACACGGTCTCGGCCCCTCATACCTCAGGGACCGCCTCGCCCTCAGCGCCTCAGAATGGCTCCTTCAGTTCGCCGGGGGTGCCTTCTTGGAGGTGCCCCGTGCTAAGCATGGGACCACAATGGAGAGGGCATTCTCGGTGGCCAGGCCGCGCCTTTGGAACTCCCTTCCAGAGGAAGCTCGCCTGGCTCCCAGCCTATTGACATTTTGGCGTAATTGTAAAACCTGGCTGTTCGCCCAGGCCTTTGGGGAGGGTGGGAGGGTAGAGTGAGGGTTTTTTAGCTTCCCCACCTGATGTATTATTTATAATGTTTGTAGCCCTGTTTTAATAATTTATATTTATTGTTATGTATGTTTTTAGATTGTATTTTATGATGTTTTTATTGTTGGAAGCCGCCCCGGGCTGCTTTTGCACGAGGGGCGGGGTACAAATCTATAAAATAAATAAATAAAATAAATTAGCAGAAGCCTTCAGTCTCTGGTGTAACGTCAACCTCTAGCTGAGCAAATGCCAGAACTGAAGTCCTTGCTGGGTGGATAAGACGGGTACATGCAGCTTTGTACTCCCAGAGAAGCACAGGCCAGTTCAAATGATGGGCAGCAAAGGACAATCTCTCCAGATGGTCCCAGGCAAAATAGCTGCATCACAGCTTAGCACTCGAGATGCTACAAAGGGGGGACTTGGCGTATTGGAGCAAGATTTTGCTTTAGCAAAGACAGGCTGGGCCAAAACCTTTCCCTTCAGTTAGGAGGCCCAAGTTCCATTAGAGTCTCCTCTACGTTACACCAGAGACTGATGACAGCAGGTAGGAAATTTGGGTCCATGCTGATGACAGACAACTTAGAGTTAAAACAACCTGTGTTTTGTTCACATAGATGGAAACCTTCTGTGGGTATTTTTCATGCTCAACGCACATCCCAACAAACTTGACTTAGCGAGGCAGTCCCTCATTGGGTGCTGAATCCCACTGTGCCTCTTTCAGGGGGGGGGTCAAAGTCCCTCTTTCAGGAGAGAGAGACAAAATGACCAGTATTCTGCAATCCCACACTGAGCTTCTCTCTGCTTGCAGCAGCCAGTCACAAAACAGCCTTCTGGTATCTCTTACCTGGTGGCCTTCCAGGGAAAGCCCTCCAGGGGCCCATGGGGAGGGGATGGAATGAGAAGAAATGAAGTGGAAGGAGAAGCAGGAGCGTGTCTGTTCTTCTTTATGCTCCCTACTGGGAATGTAGGGAGGTGTGTGCTTATGTGTAAGTGAATGAGGGGGTGGAGCTTATTTGTTAGGGGTGGGGCTTATTAGCTAGGGTGGAACTTATCCCTCTTTGGCCACTGGAAATGTTGGGTGGCATGGGTTAACAGTGTGATCACTCACTGGTTTCATGTTTTGCTAAGGACTCTTCCAGAACAGGTTTGAGCCAACTTGAGGAAATCCCTTCAAAGAAGACTACTGTCCATTAGGGCTGAGGGGAAAATGTTTCCCTGGTTCCAGGATGTTTCATCCTGGTGGAAACATGGAAACATGTTTCCACCAGGAGATGTTTTCCACCAGGAGATGTTGATGTTTTGCTTGTTCCAACTGAAAATCAGAACGGAGGAAATTCCGTTTGGGTGTTTGATTGGAATGATCTAAAAAAAAATTCCGCCATTTTGTGCATACACAAGTGGCTGTTGTCAAACAACAAGATGCTGCCATTTTGTTGTAGAGTAGTACAAATGCTGCCATTTTGTTGTAGGGTAGTACAAATGCTGCCATTTTGTTGTAGGGTAGTACAAATGCTGCCATTTTGTTGTAGGGTAGTACAAATGCTGCCATTTTGGGTATGCGCAGTATGGCACACATACAAAACGGTGCGTTTGGAATTCCGATTGAAAAAGTTTTCCAATTGTAATTTCACCAGCCTTTCCATTTCCACGAAACTCTTCTGTGCAAACGGGAAGGCTATTTTGAACCAGCCCTACAGTGTCTGCCTGGAAGCTTAACAGCATTAACTAATCAGTACTGGCTATTTATTTATTTATTTATTTATTCAGTTTTCTTCTACCCCGCACCCTCCTGCTCACAGAGCAGCTAGGGATAGTTAATTACAAAACCAGTGCAGGCAAGCTCTTTGACTCTACCACGAGTCTGTCTCTCTTCCAGGGTAGCCAAGAACCTCTCCATCAGCACGTCCCACGAGGGCTGACACAAAAGCAAGATCCGATGTTGGAGGAGGTACCCAAATTTACCTTTGGGAATGTAGCAAGTTATTTGATTGATCTCTGTAGCTTCTCCTCTCCTCTTACCCTGAACTCTGAACCATTTCCATGGGCATCATGTACTGTTACAAATGCCTCTTGTCCTACCGGGCCCCAAAGGAGGTATCTATCTGTTTCCTGTCAATGGTACAGAGAAAAATATCCCAACCCCTAACCACGAAGGGACTGGGGATGGTAGAGTGGAAATCTGACCATGCTTCAGAGAGTCGTTCTTACTGAATTGGCCACATTCCCTTCTGGCAGGAGAGCAGGGTGCTCTGGAGGGACCCTTCCTACCTCGCGCGTTTTGCTTGAATTCTGCGTGTGGCTTCAGAGGAAGCTGGTCCCTGAGGTAGCAGGAGACAGTTTTTACATGCTTGTTGGTAAATGCCTTTGCAATGCAAAGCTGCCTCATGGATTCTCTGCTTCCAAGTTGAGGGCCTCCTAGGGGGCCTGGAAAAAGCATTTTGAAAAGGGCGGTGTGCCCTGTTCCCGCGTCCATTTCCATGGCCCGCTGTTTGCCTGGGGCGTCGACGCAGCGTCCCTGCTGTGTTCCTGCATCTGGAGTGGCTGCTTTGTTCTTCTCGTCCCCACGGTGCCTCACTCTGCTGTCCTGTTCGTGCAGAAATCAATCGCTAGATTTCCCCCATCGCCGCATGTTTAGACCAAAGACAGAGATAAATCAAACTCGTTTGGGTGAAAACAGGAGAGAGAGAAAAACAACACAAGAACCAAGTCACCCCAGCAACGTACCGCGCTGCAGCAGCTTGTTGCTAAGCAATGTCATGCAGCAACCATGGCAACCCCTGTAGGAGCACATCACGCTAGACCTTTGCTTCTGATGCACTCTGGGAAGTCCATGGGTTGGCAATGCTGACAGCTTCTGTGAGGAGAGGTGGGAATGGGGCTCTGTGGACAGCGAAGCCCAGGGGCCTTAGCACCAAGGGAAGACCTGGTGTCTCCCACAGCTGATGCATGGGAGGGAATAGGGCATTCTCCACTCATTCCCCCTTCATTTTGGCAGACCTGCTAAGGCAAGGATGGGAAACCTCAGAGGCCAAAGAAGGTCTTCAGCTAGTTTTTAGGTGGCCTCTTTTTCATTTCTTGGATCTGGCCCCTGGATCCAGTTCCTACCCCCAGACTGAGCTCAGGGGAAGGGAGCCGAGAGGAGGGTGTGCCCACAAGGCTAGGGGATGGACCCATGGCAGACCCATGATCTGGACCCCTCTCATGTGCACCTTCCCCCAACTTCTGTGCAGCCCTCAGAGCCCGTATTAATTTTCCAAATGGCCTCTGGGAGAGAAAAGGTTCTCTAACCCGGGCGTAGGTCCCCTTACCTGCACCCCATTACACACACTGGCAGGGAGGCACAGGAACTCTGTACGGTAAATGGGCGGGGGGGGGGCTACCTGTCCACCTCACAACACTCCCCTCACCGACCCTTTTAACTGCACCTTGTAACTTTGAATGTTTCTTCACCCCCTATTACGACGACTTCTTATTTATTATTTATTATACAGACTCAGGGAAGCTCACAATAACTGAACAACAGATCAAACACTATAAATAAATCATTCTTATAAATTTAATGGGACAGTGATCCTGCCTTAGCATACAGCAGTGACTGCGGGTCTATAATACTCAGTCCTCAAACCCCCCTTTCTGATGTAACTTTGCGGTTTTTAAGATGAGACACTACTCAGTAAGCCCCATGAATTACGTGTACATGTAAACGTCTCTCCTGCAAGTCTCGTGGAAATGTCTGCATCTTAATGCCCGCACGTAAACCCTAGATAGCAAGGATTTCTGAATGCGTATTTGAAAACTCCTGTGAGACTCGTGGGAATTGCTCATCGTGCACATCTAAAAAATAGGGATAGGCGAACACGTTTCGGATGCTCGGAGTTCGGACCGAATTCGTTCTGTTCGGATGTCCGAACCGAACGTCCGAATCAAACTCTCGAATGACCGAACAGTTTGGTCGTGTTCGGATGAGTTCAGATGAGTTCGGGGGCAGGAAAAACGTCTTTTCGGGGCCAAAAATTAGGTTTCGGTTTTGGTTTCGGTATTTTTGAATGTTTGGCCAAGTTCGGCCAAACCGAACTTGGCTGAACCGAACCATCAATCCTGAACTCGGGTTTTGAACCGAACGACCGAACATCCGAACACCTGAACTGCGTTCTGTTCGCCCATCCCTACTAAAAAACATCCTGCTTGCGATTCTTGTGGGAGCTTCCTGCCCAGGTGTGACGTTGTAGTCTCGTGATCCCCAGTGCCGCCTTTGTCACGGGAGAGGAACGTTCACGGCAGAGGACAGACCCCCATCATTTCCATGCATGTCTAAAAAACTCCTGCTGCCCTTGCAGAACATCAGAACATCCTGGTGCTCTGAAGGGGCGGGATTATAACAGACAGGGGCATGGAAACCCACCTGGTCTGCTCTATTTCTGAGATAGTCACCTCCTACCACCCTCACAAGCCCTGATTCTCTGTGCTAGCTGTTGGTGCTCATCTGGAGAAACCGGGGCTTCCACTGGAGTCTGGCCCCTGTTGGCCAAACCCCAGGGAGTAGAGCTGTAATAGGAACCTGATTTGGTACCTATCGGTAATACCTGCATTTTGGGGGTACTGGTTTGGGTATCTGAATTGATACCTGCATACCAAACAAGTACTTGAAAAACCAAAATTTTGGTTACCGTAATCAGCAAAAAACCTGAAATAAGGACCTGAATGTTTCCGGAAACCTGGGAAATGTGCGAACATGGACCTGCATGATTAGGCCGATAGGATTGGTGTGCTGGCACCAGTGTAGCCCTGCAATCTGTATTTCTCATAAGCGTCCTCTAAAAATTGCATATTTGGCCACCCTAATAGGAATTGTCAGGGCATGTGTGTGGTATGGAGATATTTCATGGGGGCCCCTGTAATGCACATAGTTTGAGCTAACGCCACTGGGGATGTGGAGCATGACTGGGTGGCAGGGGCACGTATATCAGGAGCAGAGAGGGTGCAGCTAAAGGTTATAGGGTGAGTGATTTCTGGCCGTGACCAGTTCTTCCTGACACGTGCCCCTGAGACCGTGAAATATGAGAAGTGCGGTAGATTTGAAAAGGAGGATGCAGAGCTCAGTAGTCAGACCACGTTGCCTGTTTTTCAGGCATGGGGCATCTGGGATGTAGGCAGACATCAGGACTGGGACTGAGGTGAGGTCTTCCAGGATTAGGGGCAGGACTCAAGAGCAAAGGTCCAAGGTAGTGGATCCAGGAGCAGGGCAGGGTCCAAGGCTTCAGGCTAGTCGACATGCTGGGGGCAGGGGAGCCTGGGAGTGAAGCCAGGTTGAAAGTTCAGGCAGGAAATGACAGTGTTTTTACACACACATTTCTCCTGGATGTTTGCTGTTACAACCTGAACTTTCTGTGTGTCTAAATCACTCACCCAGATCTTAAAC
Source organism: Sphenodon punctatus (assembly GCA_003113815.1). NCBI lineage: Eukaryota > Metazoa > Chordata > Lepidosauria > Sphenodontia > Sphenodontidae > Sphenodon > Sphenodon punctatus. The sequence continues at coordinate 3,590,185 of QEPC01009472.1, read as the reverse complement.
ATCTGGCTCTTTGAACTTCTGCATAGAACTTCTCCTGGAACTTTTGTGTGTAAAAGGTTCTCCTGGTAAACTGCTTTGCTCCAGGCAGCTGTGGTCACTTGGTTTCCATGGCAGCCCCTCACGTCTACAGCTGCGGCTACTTTAGGCTGCCTCAGGGCAGTGATTGTGTGAAGAATCATCCAGGAACTGCCTTAGGGCAGTGAGTGTTTGAACAATGCATCTGGAACTTACTTGTGGACTTGTAAACCCAGAAGATTGAACAATCTGGAACTTTAAGGTGTGTGTAAAAATGCCCAATGTTGTTCCACCCAGTTTCCAATCTGAACGGAACCCCCTTTTGTACTGGCAAGGGGCTAATTGCAAGGCTTTGTGTGTGTGTGTGGCCTAGTCAGTGGCTGGGTCAAGGCCTGCAAGTGATGCTACAAAACAGGGCTGGCCTTAGAATTTGCAGGGCCCAGGATGAAAGTAAAATGTGCCCCCCCACCATGTGCCCCTTTAGCATGGCCCCTCCCCTTTAACTAGGAGAAGTTTTTGCCTTGTGGTTTTGACTGCAATTTTAAGACACCCAAGTGTCCGTAGCCAAGTGGACACCTATGCGACCATAGCTTGTGAGGGGCCCTAAAGATCATTGCATTGGGGGGCCCTCTGGGAGGGAGTACTGCCACCACTTGGAGAGCCTGGGGAGGCCTGTGGGGCCCTTGGAAGTGTAGGAAACTGAAGGTCCATGGCCCCTGTCTAAGGCCAACTCTGAGAGAAAGCTAGCCACTGGCTTGAAACCCTGAGGATGCCAGTTCAAGGCTTAGTGCCTCACATTGTCTCAATTTTTGCTTATGGCCTCTACGAGGACTCTTGGGATCCTAGCAAGCGTTATCGTCATGGGAACCTCAGTTTAATTCACTTCCCTGACATTAAATTTGATTCTTTCCGTTGTAAAAATCTTCATGGGAGAGTGGCGGCTCGACTCCATAGTCAAGCACAACGATGATTGGCCTCGTGGGGGAAGAGAAAACCCTGAGCGCTGAGTGCTCCAGATGCACAGTTGAGTGCGAAGCTGTCGTTTACGGCTGTGCCGCAGAGGCCCGGGGGGCTTCGCTTTTGGAAGGACCTGGAGTTTTTGGTGCCATCACCTCTCACTGCTCGTTGCCCAAATCCTCAGCTTGTTTTCACAGCCAGGGAGCGGCAGGTAATGGAACAAACAGCCAAAAATCATGCCAGACTCTTTCTCTCCCCTGTAGGGCCTGGCTTTTGTGAGCTTGATCAGACACTTGTAGGTATCCTAATTAAACCGGCGTGCAGGTGTTCTGGTTGCTAAGCAACCAGCATTATTATGCAGCTGCAATCAAGTGGCTCAAACCTGTCTTTTAAATTAAAAAAAAAAAAAAGCACACGCTATTTTTTTGGGCAGGTTAACACCCCCCCTGTTGATGGGCACCAGGACATTTGCACAGCACTGAGTTTAGACGAAGGATTCCAAACCGATTGTTTCAAAATGGGCAGTCCCATCCAGTTAACCTTCATCCAAGTAGAAAAGACGGCCATGATGGGACGTGCTTCAACTTGCCAACTGTCCCAGGGGGGAAAAACCCACAACCACCTAGCCAACGATAATTTAAATAAATGTGCATGTTTTCATTTATGTAAATTTATGCAATGTTAATATAGCCCTGCGGCAGAGTTGAGACGCAAAATGGCATCTGGACTATGAATTAAACACAAAATGGCCACCACAGGAAGTGGGTATGTTTGGGGGGTGGCTCTAGGTATAAAAGGGAGCCAGTCCTGGAAGTAGGGTCAGTCTGCTCCTGGCTACTGAGGAGAACAGTCTTGGTGAGAGGCTGCCGTGCCTGGGAGGTTACTATGGAAGCTACCTTGAGGCTTGAACAGTCTGGATGTGAGTTGGGAACAGTCACCCAGTGGACTGTTGCCTGGCTAGGCTTGGAGCTTGTGTTCTAAGGAGCTGAGGTACTGAGACTGGCCAAAGGCTTGTTGCCTGACCTGGAACCAAGACTTTTGTGAAGAAACTGTGTTGTATGCTAATTCCCCAATGTGACTGTGTGATTTGGGCCTAGTCCTGCATGCACTTACCCACAGTGAGGTGGGGACTGTGCTACAAGTCCGTTGCTTACCAGTAAGAGACAGCTGCCCTGCCTTTGCCCCGCCTCACCCCCCGGGTAGGTCATCCATTTAAAGGTGGCCTGACAGATGTGCAGGCAGTGAAGAGGCGGGGCAGGCTATCCCTGTTCTGGAACACCCAGTGTTCTGGCGGGGCGCCGGCCACATGGGCGGGTGCCTGGCTGTGCCCCACCCACCATTCCCCAACCTGCCCACCGTCCTGCCCTTGGCCATGACGTGGAGGTGTGGGAAAGGTGCCTGTGCCTGCTGCTCACTGGTGCCATCAGGCCTCGCTGTGGGGCAGGGCAGCATGGCGCCAGCCGAAGGGGGGGATGCCATCTGGATGCTCAGCGGACGGCTGCTGCAGCCCCACTCTCGGCCGTCGGTTGCCCCAGCAATGCCACAGAGTTGTGGGTGATCTGTGTCTGTATGGTGTGTGTGGGGGGAAGGGACTGCATACGAGTGGACCGTGGACCGTGGCAGCCACCAGGTCCATTTAAAATGGACCCAGACAGGGGTTCAAGTGGGCAGACATGGGGGTGAACCCCTGGACTTGCTCTGGCATGTTGATACTATTGGGGAGCAGTTGCCTTTGTTTTCCTCAAGGAGCTCTTTGCCTTAGTTCATTCAATGTCTTTCGATCCATCAAACCCCTTGAGTAGGAACACGTGCACTTCCATCGCCAGACATTACTGCATTGCCCTCGCTGTGGAGCCGGCTCTCTCCGGTGCCTTTTTTACCCCCTCAGGTGAACGCCGAGGTGCTCCCGCACGAGGGATATAGTGTCTGGCAACCATAACAGGTGGGCGTTGTCATTCCACAGGTTTCCTTCACTTCAGTTGTCGTCTGGAGGACTTGAATCAGTGGTAAATGACCTCCCCTGCTAAATGCCTCTTTGATGGAAGCCACCATAGCCACAGACCTAGACACCGATACTCTCTGTGTTCTGGACAGGTACGGCCTAAACAATGGCTACCTCATGCCCTACTGTCGTCAAGGTTTCCATGACAGGATAAGCCAGGAAGGCGACAATCACACGGTGCCAAGATAATTAAGTGCACCTGTGACCTCTCAACTGTGTGACTGTATCCCTGGGGACACCCACATGAGCTTGGCCCGGACCACTCCCTGCATGCCCCAGGGTGGGCAATTGCAGCTGCCATACTTTGGGGCTGGTGTGGGAGAGCAGGGCGCACAGTCTGCCCCTTGCAGGGAAACCGGGTGGGCCGCTGTCGGACCTCCTTCCTTCCATGCCCTGGGGCAGGGCGCCAGCCGCATGAGCGGGGACCATGCCCAGCCCTACTCACCATCCCTCGACCCGTCCACCATCCTGCCCATGGTCATGATGTAGAGGTGTGGGATTGGTGTCTGTGCCTGCCGCTCACCGGTGCCAGCGGGCCTCACTGCGGGGCGGGGCAGCATGGCGACCGGGCACATGAGCGACACCTCCATAACCCGATTTGGGCAGCTTTACCCCACTTTGGATAAGGTTACTACGTGCTGCATCTCAGGCTTATTTTGGAGGATGCAGCACGTAGCAGCCAGCTGCCAGCCCCGTCACTGGGTGGACTGAACATCTGGTGGTTGCTGGGCATATGAGCCACTACCTCATGCGGCAAAGGTGTCCACATTGGGGTACCATATTATGTGGCGGTGCCTCCTGTCTCTCTCTCGCTCTTCCTTTCCTCCCCTCCATTGTCTCCCTTAGATTGTAAGCCCCTCAGCACAAGGACATATCTCTTATTAATGATTATTCAGTGCCAGGTGCATTGCTGATGCTATATAAATTCTTAGTAATAACAATAGAAAGAATGCAAACCCAGTGTTCATAAAAAACACTTAGCTCAAGGTGGGGAACCTCAGGCCCGGGGGCCAGATGTGGCTCACGACTACTTTTTGTGTGGTCCCCTTTCCAGTGCCTGGATCTGGCCCCTGGATCCAGTTCCTGTCCCGAAGCACCGACAGACGGAGCTCAGGGGAAGGGAGCAGAGATGAGGGCAGGGCATGCACACAAGGAGAGGGAAGAAATCCAAGGCACAGATTCACAATTTGGATTCTCCTCTATCTGGACTCCGCCCCAGCCTCGATGGGACCTTGGAGTTTGTACTCCTTTTCAAAGTGCCCCTGGTGAGAGAGGTGGCTCCCCACCCCTGATTTAGCCCCTTACTAGCCGGTGTGGTAAATAACCACATGCTGTGCCAAAGGGACATTGAAGGTTTCAACCACAAGTTGTTTGTGTGGCTGAGGGAGAGTTAGGCCAACCGGTTGGCATTTTGTGTGAACAACCAACCCCTTGTCCTCTCCCCATCACTGCTTCTTCCACTGAGGCAGATGTCGCTGCCCGGAACCCGATTATTGCCTGCTAATGGCTGCCCCTTCACTCAGACGTGGTCAGTCCTTGCAACACCCTGAACGCCATAACCGTAAGAACATAAGAAGTGCCATACTGGGTCAGACCAATGGTCCATTGAGCCCAGCATCCTGTCTCCGACAGTGACCAATCTTGGTCACTTGAGAAGTACCCAACAGGTCACAATGGGGCAATCCATTCCCTGTTGTTCACCCCCAGCTCCTGAGAGTAAGAGGTTACATTCCCCAAACCGACCTGACTAACAGCCGTTAATGGACCTGTCCTCCAAAAACTTGTCCAACCCTTTCTTAAACCCAGTTATACCACTGGCCTTGACCAGTAGTATAACCTTGCACATGGCCTTTCCCAAGATGCCTTTGAATGCTCCTCACCTCTTACTGATAATAGCCCTTGATGCCAGTGGAAATCAGGCCTGCTACTTAGAAGTCAAGAAGCAATTCTGCTGCAGAGTCTCAGGAGCTGTTCGGTTGATGAAAAGCTTGCTCAAAACAGGGTTCTGCAGCCAGGATTTAATGTTTTGGAACGTAATATTATTGAATTGATTTTAAATAGATGTTTCCTTGCTCTTTGGTAATAAAGTGAATGCTGCTAAGAAAGGCAGAGAAATGATATAAGCCCTGTCTGCTTATTGCTTTGGAAGTGTCTTTTGCTGTTTCCCTTCCCACAGCCGACGTGGGAACGTGAGTGGCAAATGACAGGCAGGAGAGAGCAGCAGATGAATATCTATTTTTGCAGGAACATGAAATGGATGAATCGTTATTTTGAGGACAAATGCATTTTGACAGGTATCTAATTTCACTCTGTTGATAAAACGCACTTTGTCAAGTACGCTCTTGCGTTCCGTCCTTGATGGCTGTTATTTCACTTTCCTCCTTTTGGTCGGTGAAAAAAAAAAAGAAGAAGGAAACTCAAAAACCCAAATGCATTTGTCAAACATCATAAAGCAATTTAATTTTATGTCATCACAAATGTGTTTTTTTTTAGTTTTTTTTAAAAAAAGAACACAGAGAAGAGATGCAAATATCCAGAGATTATTTATGCAGCGCAAACAATGGCATGAAGTATAGGGGAGTTGTTGTTTAATGCAGAGCACGGCAGGAACGGAGCTACCTGTAAGTTAGCAGTAAACAAGAATCCATCCATCTTTCTCTGGGAAATGGTCCACCGCAAGCAGAAGGGAAGAAAACATGGGCATGGAACTCAGGACGTACGCTTCATTAACCTGTAAAAAAACCCAGATCTGGCTCTGGCTGTTTTCAAACAAGCGCGGGGGAACTTCCGGGAGTGGAGATCCTGGAAGGAGCGATCCCAGAAAGCTCCACTCTTAGGGAGGGGAAGAGCTTAGGTTGTTTTAACATGATTTCCATTACGCATTGCAAGGCTGGATTTTTGAGCCCTGGATTACGTGATGGAAATCATGCTAGAAATGGGCTACCCTCCCCACCCTGCATATGAGTGGAGCTTACTGGGACCACTCATACTGGGATCTTCACTCCGGGCGGAAGTTCCCCCGCCCCCTGCACTTGTCTGCAAGCGGCCTCTGATTTCCCAGAGGCTGCTTTTGCATGAATACAATTCTGGCATGACATCCCGGGATTGTCAATCTGGGATAACTGTCAACATGGGGTGATTTCAGATGTGACGGGGCGCTAGTCGCCCTGGCACGGAATCACCACGGGGATTCCCCGCCAGGATCACACTGGCACATCCAACAGACGGGCCGGCTGATCCCGGCGGGGAATCGGGGAGGGGGCGGGGCTGCGTGGCGCAACGTGTGGCCGCATGGCCCCATCCCCCCCCCCATGCTCCCTCGCCGCCCGTCCTCTGGGGAGATGGGCGGGCGCCACGGCCAATGCAGCTGCAGCGCCCGCCCGAATTGACCACGGCCCGGAATCCCGCCGCGGATTCCGTGGTAGCTGTCCAGACGAGACGGGTCCCTTCATCGCGGCGGGGAATCACATTCACCACGCGATTGGGGCCGGCCCCGCCGGTTCCGCCGATCGCGTGGTGAATGTGATTCCCTGCTGCGATTGATGGGGGTGAACATCTGGGGGGGAACTTCCGTTCCCCCTTCAGACGTGACGAGACCTTTCTCGCCCGGTGGGAATCCACAGTGGTTGAGCGTGATCTCGTCCCGTCTGAAAATACCCATCATCATTCATTTTCCAGAATAAAGCACTATTCCAGAATGGCAGTGTAGACGCTTATATTGGTATAAGAGTAACAAGGAGGAATCCATCAATCCCATGGTGCAGCGCAATTGAATTTCAGCCTTGGGGAACTCCGACTGAGATGACAATGCCTCTGCTAGTGCATTGGTCTTCTCATGAATGGTCTGGGATGTACATTTCCAGAGGGGATTGTGTATAGAGAGCTGAGACAAACAGGCCAGTTCTAAAGGGAACTGGATTCTGCCACAATGCGGACAGTGCAGTTGAATTTCAGCACCTTCTTCTGCTCTCATTTCTGGGAATACAACAGATTGGTGAGGATGCCAGTGCCCTTGGAGATAGTGGATACGTTGTCTCTGCCTCCTCCATTTCCAGCTGCCCCCTTTTCCTGCCCCCGCGCAATCTGATGGTTTGGTGAGAGACCCTAAAGAGAGGGGCAGTATCCCCTGGTCCTGGGTACATCTCCTGGCTGCTGTGTGGGCAGCTGTGAGCCCCTCTCCTCCCAACATCCTTACTTTCCCTATGTCCCTTCCTGTCATGGGTCCATGGAGCAGATGGGCCTGATGGATTCCTTCTGGTTACCTGTCAGAGTGGATTAGGAGGCAGCAGAGACAGCATTTTGTCACAGCTTTCTCTGCTGTAAATCCCTACCCATGACATTTTGCCACCAGAGACTGAAGAATACCATAGAGACGTTGGGTAGAGGGGAGGTAAAACTCTATCTGCATTTGTCTATGGTGTGGGGAGAGGAGGGGGGGAAGGAAGAGGCTTCATTCCAGCATAAATGTCTCCGTATTATTTTAGTCTGAACTAAATAAAACCTTGAAAATGAGGTTATCATTCCGGAATAAAACCAGGAATTTAATTTATTATTATTGGGATATGTGTCCACATGGACACTTAATCCCGGTATTAGAGGCATTTATTCCGGAATAATGCATGTGTAGAAGCAGCCATAGTACCTTGAGCAAGTTGCGTCACCTCTCTGGGTGTTTTCAGATGGATGTGGAGCTGCCCACCCCGGAGCTGCTCCGGGGTGCAACTATACCCTTGCATCCACCCACTCCCAGTCCTGCTTGGGTCTGGATCAGATGGACCTGACAGGTTCCAAGGCCTGCATTCTGACACCACCATTGGGATGTGGGCTAGAGCATCGGCAATGCTGTGGTGTTGCCTAGGGCAACAGTGGCTGGGTCTGTGCGTCAGAAGGACCGCTGCTCTGCTGTGGGCTGGTGCCCCAAGTTTGGACAGCCTACTCTGCCACTGGCGCTCCGGAATGTTCCGGAGCGCCATCGGCAGGGCTGCCCTGGAGCAAGCACAGCCTGCTTCACCTGCACATCTGGCAGGGTGCCTTTAGATAGATGGGCCACCTGGGGCGGGGGGTGAATTGGACTGGCGCGGCTAGCACCAAAGCAGCCCGTCTGCCTATAAGTACCCTTTGTGTCTGTTTCGTTTGCTTGTAGGTAACGAGTGTGTGGCAGGGCTGTGCCACAAGATGGCGCCTGCGATGTGGAAGATCTAAGATGGCCTCTAGACAGGAAGAGGAAGTTGGGAGTGTTTGGGGCGTGGCCAACAGTATAAAGGAAGAACCAGCCTGAAGGAAGGGGCAGTCTGCTCCTGACGGTTGTGGAGGACACATCTCCTGAGAAGCTGCCTGGAGAGGTTCCTGAAGGAAGGAAGGAAGGAGACCTGGACAAGAAGCCTGAAGAACAGGAAGTGAGTTGGACGAGCTAGTCTGGGACTGAGCTGGGCTAAGCTTAGTTGTATATTGTTGACTAGCCAGAGGTCTAGTGCTTGGCCTGAGACTATGTAGTAAATAAATTGTTTATGGATTGTATCCTGTGAGTGACAATCCCTTTGGGGTTGGATTCTGCAAACACTTGCCCACAGAGTGGGACCTGCCACAGAGTGTTACCAACATAAGGGGCAATTCCCCAGTCTGCTCTGTGCCTCCTACTTGTTCACTGCAAAGGGTAGAGTTGCCACTGCCCTGTAGGACAAAATCCAGAGGGTGCAGTGATAGTAGCACATCAGAAGAGGCAGGGCAAAGGGGCTCTCACACCCCTTTCTGATGTGAACCCATCCCTTATGAGGTGTTGTGACGTCGTCATGCTCTGCAAGGGGTGGGCCGTGCCATAGAGGGGTCAGGGCAAAGGAGTTTCCATGCCTCCTTTCTGACGTAACCTTGGCCTTGTGGAACGTTGAGCCATTGCATCGACAACAGTGTCAGCCTTTCGGGTCAACAAAATGTTGCAATTTAAAAGTAAGTAAATGCCCGAAACTGAGATTTACTGGAAACTGACACATTCCAGTTTGCTGTAAAGTGAAAATGTTCTATCTTCTGGCACCAAAAATGTTGCAAATTTTCATTTAAAAGATTTTTTTTTTTACTGCCTTTTCAAAAATAAAAATAAGTTCAATATTGGGAAGGATTTCATTTCCAAAAAATGAAAATGTTTGCAATATTTTGATTTGTTTTCTTGCATTTCAGCTAGCTTTATCAAATACAGCAGTGAGGACTGTTGCGTGATAGGCCTCAGAAGTTTCTGATGTTTGGCAGTATTCCTGTACAAAACAGAAAGATTTGTGTTACTGTCCCTCAGTAACTCCTATCCCCAGCACTGATGAAGAAAGCAGAAATCTTTTCTTTGCAGCTAATAAGCCTCTGGTGCCTTGCAAAGACAAAGTGGATATTAAATGTAGTGGACAAACAAACAAGGAAAAATGGTCAATTTGTGTCTAATCCACTCTCTATAAGAGTAAAGTTAATGGGTAATTCATTGAGTGTTGCAATTTTTTTATTCCTCTGGTATCAATAGCTGATTGTCTTGATATGGGCACCACCAAGGTGCCAGAGCTGTGGTTTCAATCTCTATTTAATGCCTTTCTTTGCAGTGGCTATTTTGCTATTAATGCATGGGAATTTCATGGCTTTTTAAGCAAGACGAGGGAGCGGGGCTCGGATTTACTGCCAGTGAAATACCAGCGGAGGGGTGTTCAATTTAGCTAGCATGCCCGTGGACCACTGATCTGGAACTCTTCAGAAGAACGATAACATGGGAAACCATCCCCCCCGCCCCAAAGTTAATAAAAAAAATTATGATTGTAATAAAAGTTAATAGCTAAATATCATCTGCAATAAAAGCAAGGGAAAACTCACAAGGAGTGCAGAGGAGAACTCTGGTTTGGGGGAAGTATATTATTTGGGGGAAGTATGTTATTACTAATACAGCGCTTTCAGCATTCAAAGTGCTTTACAGTCCTTATCTAGTTTGCCGTCACAACAAGCCTGTGAGGCAAATCATTTTACCATTATTCCCATTTTACAGATGGGGAAACTGAGGCTGAGAGGTGGTGATTGGCTCAAGGTAATCCAGTGAGTTCATGGCTAAAATGGGATTAAATTCCAGTTTTCCAAATCCAAGTCCACCCCCTCAACTACTAGGATACACTGGTTCTCAACTAGGGTTGAAACAAGTACACACCAAAACGGGTAACCCCATCAAAAATGTGGTTTTCCACCTGACCTATTAACATTGGGTGCTAATTGCTACTCGATTAGTGTCCAATGGGGGATCTGATGTACCAAAGTACCATTTTTTTGGTCCTGATTTTCTGACTTCCAGTATCCATTTTGCAACTTACTACCCGGATTCCTTTACTAATTTACTGATTTACCAACTGGTGTGGATTAATGAATTGGTAACGCAATTAGAACTGAAATGAAAAATCTCTGTGAGTGTTGCTTCCATTGGAAGCAGGGCATTTGCCAATATTCGCGTGACCTGGAAACTTGCCAGCTAAATTCCTGCCGCTTTCGCCAATGTCTGTTATTTTTCACAAGTTGAATGGGGCTGCCATGAGCTGGTCCCAAGTTCTGTGTGAATCCTGCATGCACCCCCAGGGGCTGTGGAGATGAAATCTTGCTGGCTAAGCACCAGGGGAGTGCTAGAAATTGCTATCAAATTCTGTAAAATTCCCAGAAAATGACAAAAAGCCCCAGAAAGTGACGAAAATGACAAAAAGTTCCAGAGTGATGAAAAAGCTCAAGAAAGTGATGAAAAATTCCCAGACAATGACAAAAAGCCCCAGAAAGTGACGAAAATGACAAAAAGTTCCAGAGTGATGAAAAAGCTCAAGAAAGTGATGAAAAATTCCCAGAAAATGATTAAAAGTTCAAGAAAGTGATGAAAACATTGAAAAAACAGCAGAAGTGCAGAATCACTGTAAATTGACAACATACTGATGGACGCAAGCACTCCTGAAAGGTCATTATTTCCCTTTGGAACGGGACACTTGCTCTCATCTCAACCCTATGTTGATACCTGGTATTTTCCGATAATTGGGTGTTCAATTGGCACAATTGGGTGTCACTGTTCAAGTAGCCCATTGAGCATACTTGAAATTGCATCTATTACCCATGGGCAGCAAAATGTGTTTCAGCGGTATTCTTGTATTTGTAACCAAGCCAAGCACACGCACCTGAGACTTCGCATCCGCCTGAATGTTTGTTTGTCTTCTCCCCTGTCTCCTCCTCCTTGTCTTTTAGATTGTAAGCCACAGGCAGGGACCGCGTCTATTTCTATGTTCTGTACGGCACCAGGTACATGGTTGGCGCTATATAAATGTTTATAATAATAATAATAATAATTCTCAACATGACCCTGAAGTACCATGTTGGCCAAATGTCAGTGGTTAGGAATCCAGACCTAAAGCAGTGTTGTTTGCTGTTTCACTGTTTACTGTTGACATTTCGACAGTCTTGCCGCTGCTCCGACGGCATTTGCCATCAATTTACGGCACTATCTGACATTTTGCAACAGTTCCAGGTATTCTGCGGCACTTAAGATAATAGTGACAGTTTCTGACAGTTCCGACAGTTTTTCCGACAGTTCCGACAGTTTTTTAGCAACACATTCGGGCACGTTGTGGCATTTTCCAACGCTTTATGGGACTTGCGTCAGTTTCCAACAATTTCTTCACTGCTGAGAAATAGCGACAGACAATAGGGGAAAGCGGCGGCAAGCATCACAACCAGTACGGGAATGCCGTGCCCATGCCATGTCAGGAAAATGGCAACGGATGGGAGGTTTCTGAGAGAATTGTCGGACACAGATGCATGCCGTTTCAGGCCTACTTCTGAGCACGCGGAAGTGTTTCCTTCTACTTAGTATGATACGAACACAACAGCGCCCATGGCTCAGAGGAAAAGGAGTTGATCACTTACACATTTTGCCAGGTGGTATCGACTGCATTTAAATTTGCTGATTGCTACCCAGCATGTGCAGTGGTGAAGATGGCTTCCTATCCTCTCAAACCTCCCACCGTTTGTCAAGTAACATTCATCTGACAATTTTGCAGATGAAAGCACAATCTTGCAAGAAAAAAAAAAACCAAGGGAGGAAACTCGTACATTTGAATGACCTCAGAACGAAGGGCACTGATTAATATGTCTTTTATGATTTCATTAAAAAACATGAAAAAAGGGAGCTGGGAGTAAGCAGACATTGACAGAAAAAAACTAGGGCTTCACCTAATATTAAAAATTAATAATATTCACATTTAGTTCCGAGGGTACGAGGCCTGGCTCCGAGTGTTTGGGCTGTTCCAAGGACCCTCGGAGAATACTTGCAAATTCTGAGGGAGGGGAGCAAGGAGGGGGCCAGAGGGAACCTGGGGTTAAGGGAATGTGCCAGGGACAAGGGGTTAGGGGTCTAGCAGGATCTCGGGGGTAGAGTACTCGCCCTCTGGAGGCGGTCCTGTGTGGCTTCCTCTGGGGTCAGGTATGTTTTAAAAAAGAGAAAAAAACTAGGCATGCTCAGAAGGGCCGAATGGCTCCACCTGAGCATGCTCAGACCTTTCCAAGATGGCGCCCGCAGTATGCTGATGCTGCAGGTGCCACCTTGGAAAGGTCTCCGCATGCTCAGAAGGGGTCATTCAGCCTTTCTGATCATGCCCAGTTTCTTCTCCTTTTTTTTTAACTTACCCGGCCCTGGAGGAAGCCACGTGTTGCTCCTCCGGAAGGTGAGCCCCTGCTAGGTTCCCACACCCTTAAGCCCCCCATCTCTGAGCTAGGTCCCCCACCCTCTTCCCTGGCCCCTGATGGCCTATTCTCTCCCTGGCTGGTAGCAGCCAGGGAAGGGGGAGCAAGGGCCTAGTGCCGGTCTCCGGGCCCCTTACCTGCACTCGGACCAGGATTTTCTGAGTTCTGAAGTTTTGGGGGGTCCTTCCTTGAAACTTCGGAACTTGGAAAATCAAGTCGAATGCCCCAGTCCTTGGTGTTTTCTGAGGAACGCCAAAGACCGACTTTCAGCACTAAAAAAATCCCTCCCTGGATGAAGGAAAATGTTGCTCTGGTTTCACAAATGACATTAATTATCAAGCCAGGTTATGGAGGGCCCATTGTTGGAGGCTGTTAAAAATAGATTAGATACAGACATCTCTCCGCGATGGTATAGATACTGTGTATCCTGGTTATTGTCAAGAGTCTGGACTAGATGACCTTTTGGGTTTCTCCAGCTCTGTGCTATCCCATTCTATATTAGCAGGGCTGTCTAGTTAAAGCTTTGATTTGCTGTGTTTGTCAGGAGGCGACAGGATTTGTGGTTCTTGAACTAGCATTTATGGGGCCCTGCAGTGCCATTGTGTAACCCTAATGTCTGGCTCTATCAATCAGTTGCAGGTAGAGCTGAAACGGTTACCTAATTCATTACTCGTGGGTAATATCCATATTTTCAATTACCATGTCCGGTGTTCAACAGGCTACTTTGTACCCAGATACACCCAAAATTGGGTAATTTCTGGTACTGTTTTAAAATTATTTTTCTGGTTACTGATTGGTAAATTGGGAAGGAAAACTGAAAAATCAGTACCAGAAGCCAATATTCCAGGACTGGAAGTCGACATTCCAGGCCACTGCAAGACATTGGGTACCAGAATTGGGACACAACTGGGTTCTGATTAGTACCCAATATTTTTTAGTTGATTCAGGTATCGGAAATCCAATGGGTATACCGTTTTTGTGAGTACTCGATTCAGCTCTACGGGGTTTCACCTCAGCAGCCTATGTGATTCCCTCCTGCTCTGCTCATTGGCCACCCTACAGTATTTAATTCCACACAGGAGGACTAGGAAGTGAGGCAGAACAATTTCCCAGTCTGTGTCTGTCCCAGTTCTCTGTTTGATGCTCTTCTTGCCCTTCCAGTTTATCCCAGGGCCTTTTTGTGAAACCTGTTTCCAGCCTGCCTGAACCCTTGTTGTTGTTACTATTTATCATTTCTTTGGCAATTTCAGTGTTCCAAACACTTTACAGTCCTTATCTAGTTCACGTTCAGAACAAACCTGCACAGTAAGTCATTATGATTTCCATTTTACAGATGGAGAACTGATGCTGAAAGATAGTGATTTCCCAAGGCCATTATGAGTAAGACAGGATTTGAATCCTGGTCTCCTAGGTCCAACTCCCACAACATTACACTGCCTCTCATTTTTGCCCTTTGTCCGTAGCCTCTTCAGACTAACTTCCCAGCACTTTTTTCTTGAGTCTGCACTCTGAACTGTCCCTTAGTTAATTTGCTTGATGTTTGGGTGACAATAGATGTGTGGCCACCATGACCACTCTCCCGTCCATGGTGTGTGTGTAGACGGTAGTGCCTGCCACCTTTGGAGCTGGGTACACAACACACACATGCACACACCACTAGGCTGGCCGGCGAGTCCTCACTGCCTCACCCGCAGCAGGGGAACAGAAAAAACATGGAGCTAGGCAGACCCACCCGCGGCATACTCCTAGCACCTTGTCCCCTGCCATGATGGGCAGCCATGGCAGCCAATCATGGGCAGCCTTGGTGGCTGGCCATCATGGGCCCCAATCCCCAACAGGGATGTTGCCATAGACAGACGTGCTGGCCTGTTATGGCTCCTGTTGCCCTGCCTGGACAGCCTTTGGCTCAGGCCATGGGCCTGGGATCATCCAGGGGACTAGTTCCAGGCCAGTGACCTACCCAGGCCAGGGCGGCAGTGGGCTCACATCTGGAAACAGACGTCCGAGTGAGTCTCTGGCCCAGGCGGGTCATAGCAGTCCGACATCATGTCTCTTATCACCCTTGGGTTTTTGATCTTTTGGCCTGTACTCTTCCTGGCACTACACACTACTTTTGTGGTTTGCCTTCTACAGCGGTCCTCATTCTGCCAGACATTCCCATGTCCTGGTCCTTTACGGGATGCACTGAAGGTTCAATCTGGAACTGGTCCCACAATGTCACCATTAAGCAGCCTATCCTGAGCTTCCTGGATAGGGTACCTCGATCCTAGGTTCTCAGTCTTGGGGGTGAGCCCCATATGGAGGGTGGGGGCAGGAATGGAAGGTGTTCCATGGAAACCTGAGAACTACTCCAGCTGGCAAACACATAGATCAACACTCTAACTGAGCTAGGGGAGGATTTCCAAAATCATGGCAAAAGAGAAAATCAGAGAACAGGATTCAGCTTCAGGATTTTGGCAGGTGCCTCCCGAATCCTCCGACGGAGGTGATGCTGGTGGGGAGGGCTGTGGGGGGTGGCATTCCTCATCATTGATGGGGTTTGCCCCTCACTGGTCTTTTAGGTTTGCAGTCTTGGAGTGCTCCTTGCTCTGCCTGGATGCCCAGGTGAGGGCTGTGCGGTGAGGAGCACGTTTTGCCAACTACATCTGGTGCGGTGGCTTTGGCTCTACGTCTCTGACTCCGACTTTGTCACTATCATCCATGCTTTCATCACCTAAAGACTGGACTACTGTAATGCTCTCTAGGTGGAGCTACCCATGATGACGGTCTGGAGACCGCAGCTGGTGAGGAACACTGCGGCCCTTCTCCTCATGGGGACGGGTCGCTGTGAGCACATTGCACCAGTGCTCTGTTCTTTGCACTGGCTGCCTATAGTCTTCCGGGTCTGATTCAAGGTGTTGGCACTTAGCTATAAATCCCTATATGGTCTGGACCCTACCTTTCTGTGGGACCCCCCCCCCGGGTTCTAGATCGACCTCTGCGGTTGACTGGGAATGCCCTTCTTGAAGTCCCCTGAGTATCTTTTATTTTATTTATTTATTTTTCTAGATTTTGACCCCGCCCCTCCTGAGAACAGCTCGGGACAGCTTCCAGCAATAAAAAATACATATAAAATTATCTCCTCGGCCAAAATCCTTGTTCATGCCATGGTTATCTCTCGCCTCGACTACTGCAATCTCCTCCTTGCTGGCCTCCCTCGCTCTCACCTGTCCCCCCTTGTTGCAATCCAAAACTCTGCCGCCAAGGTCATTCACTCTGCCCGTCGCTTCGACCATATGCAGCCTCTCCTCCTCTCCCTTCACTGGCTCCCCCTTCCTGAACATATGCTGTTTAAACTCCTGGTATTCACGTTCAAATCGCTCCACGACCAAGCTCCCCCTTACCTCTCGGACCTAATTTCCCTACGCCCTCCTGCACGCGCTCTCCGCTCTTCGTCTGTCCCCTCCCTCACTCTCCCTCGTTTCTCTTGCTCACCTAACTGCCTTTGATCCTTCTCCCTCGCTGCCCCC
>QEPC01009472.1:3544811-3558771 GCA_003113815.1 Sphenodon punctatus | reverse complement strand
GCCAAGTTCAAGGTGTTGGTGATGATCTATAAAGCCCTACACGGTCTCGGCCCCTCATACCTTAGGGACTGCCTCACCCTTCGTGCCCCAGAGCGGCTCCTGCAGTCTGCCGAGGGTGCCTTCCTGGAGGTCCCCCATGTTAAGCGGGGGGCCACGATGGAGAGGGCATTCTCGGTGGTGGGGCCGCGGCTTTGGAACTCCCTTCCGGAGGAGGCTCGCCTGGCGCCTAGCCTATTAACATTCTGGCGTAGTTGTAAGACCTGGCTGTTCGCCCAGGCCTTTGGGAGGGAGGGGTAGGGGAATGTTTTAGTTCCCCCACCTATCTATATTTACATTGATTTTTTGCCCTGTTTAATATTTTAATATGGTGTTTTTATAAATTTTTAAAAGTGTTATTGTATGTTTTGATATTGTAAGCTGCCCCGAGCTGCATGGCAGGAGGGGCGGGGTAGAAATTTATAAATAAATAAATATGTTCCCGGTGAGCCGCCGCATTCTGCACTAACTGCAATCTCCGAACCATCACCAAGGGTAGCCCCACGTAGAGTGCGTTACAGTAGTCTAGTTGAGAGGTGATGAAGGCATGAATGTTGAACTCTTTAGCATTCAAATAAAGAGCTTCAAGCAACAGGTCAGAAACCCCAGTGCTCCCTGTGTGGCGCTAGTCCGATGCTGCTTAGGTTGCATTCAGCACAGGAAAATGTTCCATTGACCGCCAAAGGTATAGATCAATCCCAGCCTAATTCAAAGCCTATTAAAATCAATGGGGATTTTTGCACTGCTTTTTATTGGCCTTTGGATCAGCTCCATGTAATCATTGTGGGCAATCCATTGAAAACCTCGGATCACTGTATGGCATCAGTCAAAAGGGCAACAGTGTTAGTTATTATTCAGAGACAGACAGAGAATAAAGCAGAAAATAACATAATGCGGCTCTAGAACTCTATGGTGCAATCACACGTTGAGTATTGAGTGGAGTTCTGGATTCTGCATCTCAAAAAAGAAAGGGTTAAAAAAAGAGGATTGGATAAGTTCTTGGAGGATGGGTCCATTCATGGCTATTAGCCAAGTAAGTGGGAGGTTGTAACCTCTGTCGGTGGATGGGAGCGAAGAGCAGAGACTGGATCAGTCTGCATTGTGACCTGTTGGGTATTTATCCAAAGTGACTGAGAGTGGCCACTGTCAGAGACAGAATGCTGGACAGGGTGGACTATGGGTCTGACCCAGTCTGGCACTGACTATAGGAATGTGTGAACAGGACAGAGTTCAGATGTTTGGCCATTCTGCCATTCAGACTAAAAACTTAGTTTGGGTTCGTGGGTTCGGTCCGGCGGAGTTTGGCCCCCCTCCCGAACATTTGGTGGAGTTTGGCACTCCAGGGAGACTTGGGGTGCTCCAGGGACCCCCGGGGGGGGGCCCCGTGGTGACATCTCAGGCCATCAGAGACCCAGCAGCAGCAGCAGCAGAAACTAGGAAGGTTTGATGCTTGGCACCCCTGGTATCCCGGTCAGGCAGGCTTGGCGCTTGCCCCTGGGGGTGCCTGTGGTGCCAGGGCTGGCAGGCCATTGGAAACCCAGCAGCAGAAGCAGCAGCAGAGACTGGGAAGGCTTGGCACTTGGCACCTCAGGTTGCCTGGTCAGGCAGGCTCAGCGCTTGGACCCTGGGGGTGCCCATGGCACCAGGGATGGCTGTCAAAGACCCAGTGGCAGCAGCAGAAGAAACTGGGAAGGCTTGGTGCCTGGCACCCCAGGTTGCCCGAGCAGGCAGGCTTGTTGCTTGCCCCTGGAGGTGCCCGTGGCGCCAGGGCTGGCAGGCCATCTGAGACCCAACGGCAGCAGCACAGCAGCAGCAGAGACCGGGAAGGTTTGGCGATTGGCACCCCGGGTTGACAGGGCAGGCAGGCTTGGCATTTGGCCTCTGGGGGTACCTGTGGTGCCAGGGCTGGCCATCTGAGACCCAGTGGCAGCAGCAGCAGCACAGAGGCTGGGAAGGCTTGGGGCTTGGTGGGTGGCACCCATAGGGGGCAGGGCATTGCAGGCTGGCATTGGTGGAGTGGCGGTAGAGACCTGGCCAGGGCTTGGTGGCCGGCACCCCTAATTGGCCAGGCATTGCAGGCTGGCATTGATGGAGCAGCATCAGAGGCCCAGCCAGGGCTTGGTGGCTGGCATCCCTACATGGTCGGGTGTTGCAGGCTGGCATCCTACTCGACTGAGTTCAAGAAGCTCTATT
This sequence comes from Sphenodon punctatus, assembly GCA_003113815.1. Classification (NCBI taxonomy): domain Eukaryota; kingdom Metazoa; phylum Chordata; class Lepidosauria; order Sphenodontia; family Sphenodontidae; genus Sphenodon; species Sphenodon punctatus. The sequence continues at coordinate 3,556,542 of QEPC01009472.1, read as the reverse complement.
GCAATTTGGGCAAGCCTTGCCAAGTGGTGAATCTCGTGGACACCTAGCCCCTGCCCACTGGTGCACTCATCCGAGCTATGCCTGTTTACAAGATTGAGGAGGAAATGACTGACGTGTAGTACCAGCAGCAGCAGCAGACATTAGATTGCCTGGTAACAGTAACTGCAACTGGCACCCCCTGCTTGGCTGGGAACAGCAGAGGCCTGGCCAGGGCTCAGTGGCTGGTGCCCCTGTTCGGCTGGGCATTGTAGGCTGGCTGGTATCGGTGGAGCAGCGGCAGAAGCCCGGCCAGGGATTGGTGGCTGGCACCTCTACTTGGCTTGGTGTTGCAGGATGTCTGGCCTCGATGTGAGACACTTGCAGACAAGTGGAATGACAGCCCTCCCTGCCTGGAACATAGCCCCCAGAACCCTGATGGTGGGTGCTGGGGCTGGAGTGGCCAGCACTCCTAATTGACCAGGCTTTGCAGGCTGGCATCCTACTCTCTGGATCTCAACACGCTATTCTGTCAATTGGTTGAGCCTTGCCCGGTGGTGAATCACGTGGTCACCCAGTAGCAGGCATTAGATTGCTGGGGCACAGTACCCTTGGCACAGCAGAGGCAGCATTGGCAGACATTGGATTTCCCCATAGCAGAACCCATGGCACAGACAGCAGAGGCAGCATTGGCAGCAGCAGCAGACACTGGATTGCCGGGGCACAGAACCAATGGCACAGACAGCAGAGGTGGCATTGGCAGCCAGCAGCGTACATTGGATTGAACGGGCACAGAACCCATGGCACAGACAGAAGAGGCAGCATTGGCAGCAGTGGCAGACATTGGATTGCCTGGTAGCAGAACCCATGGCACAGACAGCAGAGGCAGCATTGGCAGCAGCAGCAGACACTGGATTGCCGGGGCACAGAATCAATGGCACAAACAGCAGAGGTGGCATTGGCAGCCAGCAGTGGACATTGGATTGAACAGGCACAGAACCCGAGGAACAGCAGAGATGGCAGCAGTAGGATTTGCCTGTGTGCAGCACCCATGGAGCCAGGATGGTAGGATTTTCCAGTGAAGAGCTCCCATACAGCAGCAGATGGGAGCAGCAGGATCACGTGGGCACATTTGGATTTGCCAGGCCAGAGCACCCATGGACCAGCTGACAGCAGCAGCGGGATTCCCAGGCCAGTGGGGCACATCTCCCAGAGTTGCCAGGGCAGGCAGACAGGCACCTTGGCATGAGAGGGCAGGCTGGGGCAGGACTTCAGCTTCGCCCACAGGGTGGGTAAATAGGCACTTTGGCATGAACATGGGAAGGCAGACTGAGGTAGGCATTGATCTTGGCCACCTGGGCGGGTGGGCAGACAGGCAGCATAGCATGAGAGGCAGTAGGGAAGGCAGGCTGGGACCTTGGAATGGCACTCAGATAGGCTGGCAAAGACTGTGCAGCGCGCACGCACCAGTTAGATAGAAGGGCTGAGATCATCTAGTCAGAGGCCCGCTGGCAGGTTTACAGCTTCCCAATGCCACTCTGCATCATGAGGTCAGTCAGATAGGCCGGCCGAGGCCGTCTATTCAGAGAGAGAGAGAGAGGCAGGGTGGGTGCTGGGCATTGGGAGGGAGGGACAGCACCTCAGCAACAGCAGCCCAGATTGAGGAGGAGACCCATCCCAAGACTGTCCGTGGCATGGGATGGCATGTGCCACTGCACCATTAATCCATGTCCAGGGGCAGCTTGGGGAATCCCAGCAGCAGAAGGTTCACCTTAATAAAAAGCAACTGATCCACCAACTTGGCTCCCAGTCTCAGGCGGTGCGGTGAGCAAATCTTGCCGGCCCAGTAGGCCAAGGGATCACTGCTGGGTTCGATACACGGCTCCTCCTCCAGGTAGCTCTCCACTGCTGCTGAGGCTCTGCCGTACTCCCTCACATAAATCTGCCTGGGCACCACCTCCACCACTGCCCTCAGCCATGCTGCCTGCCCTGCTGTGCATGAGCCCATGCTCCCCAGAGTGCCCTGCACATATGAGCTGCTGCTGCTCGCAATAGGGGTGTTGCTGCTGCTCAGCCGGCTGCTGGTGCTGCTACTGCTAGGGCTGGGGGCAGGGATAGACCCTGCTGGCTGAAAGGGGTGGCTGCTCCCACTCCCACCGTCCCCAGGGGCGTCCTGCTGCTGCTGCTGCGCACTCTCAAGAGCCCGCTCTGTCTGCCGGACCCTCTCCACCAGGTCACCCTTCCAGTGCCCATAGAGCGCTGTCTGGCGTGCCACGGTGCCCTTGCGCCTGGGGTCCAGCATGGTTGCCAAAATGTATTCTGCCTGCTGCAGGAGCTCATCGAACCGTGCCTTTGGCCCTGCCTTCAGCTTCCGCACCAGGGCAACTATCTCATCCACCATCTTCCTGCCCTGAGGGCCACAATCCTTCCCCTGGAGAATCTCCTCAAGCCTCCTCAGGAGACTCTGGACCAGAGGGGTCACCTGGCTGATGGTGGCAATGGAGGAGCTGATGATGGTCTAAGCACGAAGACCGTGTATCTCCCATTCCGCCCCATTGTATCCTGGAGGTGCTCCGCTGTCCATCACCAGTTGAACCTGATGCCAGGTGGCTTTCTACTTGAGAAGCCGCTCGAGCATCAGGAAGGTCGAATTCCACTGGGTGGATACATCCTGCACCAGCTGGATTAACCTGCTATTAACTATTCTAAAACCTATGGAACTAAATGGAATATTATCTAATGCCTACAAAGGCCTAGTCCTGCAAACACACTATAAAATATGAAAACTGAATCACTACACACTCTCTATCTCTATCACTAAGTTAACTCCTACAACTATCTCTCTATAGTAACTATCTAATATCTATATATACACAGGAATGGGGTGGGGGAGTGGGACACACAGACAGCTCACAACAAACAACACAGGGAGGGGTACAAAACTGAAATGAAACCTAAATCAATCTAATCCTACTCTAAATAAATCCAAAAACAGGGGAAGGGAATCAGGGATGGAATATATACAGGGAGGAGGGAAGGATTCAATGGAGGGTAGGGAGAAAGAACACAGGGAGTGGTAAAAAATAAAAATGACACCTAAATCAATCAAATCTAATCTAAATAAATGAAACTAGAGGAAAATGTGTGGAAATGGGTGAAATAGGAGGAGGATGGCAATGGATTGGGAGGAACACAAATTGCTGGGAGAGGGAGCCTTCTAAAAACGCCTGCTGACAGCTCAGTGGCTACTAGCTCAGAAGGCATTGGAAGGGGGGAGGGCAATGACTTTTGTTACTTGCTGCGCCTGCCTTACCACAAGCCCCATTGGCTCCGTGCAGCCTAGTCCGTGGCCAATCGCAGACTGCGAAGCCAGGGGTCTGAGGAAAAGAAGGATGGTGATTGGGCAGGCTGGCTGCTAGTCCAAGCCTCTCCATCCCAGGTGCCAGGAAGTCTGCTCCTCAGCTGCCCCTCCCGGGCCTTCCAGCCCTGTTTTTCCCGCCCAAACGCACCCGAATGGGGCTGAATTGTTCGGGGCTTTGGGTGTTCGGTTCGGGCGTTCGGTTAAGCCGTCTGAACGGGCCGAGTTCAGACCGTCACCCCTGCTGTTATGACTCTGTTCCACCCTCTAGCTGAGCTAATGTGGAGAGCATAACTCTGCTACCAGTATTCCCCTATGGGGGATTCCCATGTACCATGGATATAGTGACAGCCTGGTGACAGAAAGTCATTAAATGTCTTGAATGTATTTATTTATTCCTTTTGCTGATGAGGCTGTTTTTCTCCTGAGCCGAACATTGATCCCCGATGGAGGTCTTACGCCTGCTGGCTCAGCCCATACCTTGATTGGCCAAAGTTTTCTTTGAACTTGACACTCTCCTAACTGCGGCATATGAAGACTGCAATGCCCCACTGTATTCCTCCTCTCCTGCCTGACCCCCCAATACTTTATGAGGCCTTTGGAGAAAGGAAGACTTGTTATTCTTACGGTTACAGTCAGGGACCTGGATTCATTATGTTTTCTTCAGTCCCACCAATGGGGAATCGTCTCTAATTATACCCAGGGGTGAGACCATCATGGTATCATTTTTTCCTCATTGGTTTGTTACCTGGGTCTTACACTTTCTGCAAAGCGCTTGGTTTTGGTTAGATCTGAAACAAATTTCGATTTTTTTTTTTTTTTTTTTTTCCCCCCCCCCTGGTACCAGAATTGACTCCAAAATTTCAGAAAAACTGGAGGTAATCATAGTACAGAGTCGATTCATGACTCTTCTATTTACCTAGCTCCTTATATGGCTCTTCAGGAGACGGAAGACCCTTGCACATTTATCTCAGCCCCATCTTCTTTCAACCCGTCTCTTCTCTCTCCGTCTGTTTCATCTCTGAGCGCCGGTAACTGAACTGCCTTCTTTTAGATAACGGAAAACCCCAGACTGTTGCTCGTTACCCTGGTGGGCTTTATCTTGTCAATGCTGTTATTTTGGGGGTATCCTGTAGTTTTTAATTCCAAGTAAAGGTATTTCAGAGTCATGGGGCATTGAGGATAAATGGCTTGAATGCTGCAGCCGATGCTTACAGGAAAAAACCTGGCATGTCAGTTTCATGTTTATCCTTGTTTTTAATTAGGCTTATTTTATTTATTTATTTATTTTATTATTTCTGAAAGAAATCCACCCAGAGGCTAGTAGTGAGAGCTGGGGGGAAGGCTGGGTTTATTAAAAAAACATAGGGAAAACTCAGTTAGTCGCAGAGCTCTTTGCTCAAGTCAGGCTGCTCTTTGCGTCCGCACAGTTCAATGGAACAGGCATCGCAGCTGCACAACATGGCAGCTTGTCAGCTACTCTGGAAACTGGTGGGGTCGCTGCAGGTGGATGGCTTGGTCTAAGCGGAGACGAGATCACAGGAGTCACAAGGAGATGACTGTTTAGAGAAAGCTGCCAATAATGAATTGCACATCATCAAGTTCCCCGGGCAAATATGGTCCTGGCAAAAGAGATCCCACGGAGGGGGAAGCCAGACAGACAATGGTCGTAAGCAGCAGGCAGACATGCCAGATGCTTGAATGAAAAATACGCACCTCAGACACGTCCTGTTCAGGGTTATTCTGAACCCTGTGAGAGGGTGGCTGTCTGTCCCCAGGGAAGCTTATCCCACAGCCTGTGGGTGGAAATGAGTCTCTGAACAGAGCCTGTTTCTGTTCCCTGATGCATGTCAACACCATAGCAGAGCCAGCAGGAAAAGCAGCCTGGCGTTAGCTCTAGCAACTGGAGTCCATTTACTATTTTTTTCAGGTATTTGAAAACCATTCGTGTGCCACTTCAGCTACCCGAAAAAGTATTTGAAATTTCGGGTGTTGCCTGAAGGTACCAAATCTAGCCTAGACGTATAGCAGAGCTTCAGCAGAAACCCGTGCATTAGGATTACCAGCTCACTCTGACCTTTTACCTGGGGAGGACGAGGCTAAGAGGATGTCAATGCCCTTCGGATGCGACCACCCCCCTTGGAGAGCATTGTGATGTCCTGCAGGGGGCAGGGCAAAAGAGCCATCAAATCCGTTTCTGATGTAACCCTGCCCCTTATGGAGGGCCATGATGTCACTACGCTCTATGGGAGTGAGAAAGGCCCAGTGGTCCACCTGATTTCTGACATTGGAGCCCCAAAGAAGCCTCAGTTTCTCCAGGTTAATGGCGGTGCCCCTGATGAACCAGAGAAATCAAAGCTTCTCCCAGAGACTCTGGGTTGAAACCAGGAGTGGTAGCAAGCAACTCTACCTCAGGTAGGGCTGTAACTCAATTCTCGTTTTTCTCAGCAAGAATCAGGGTTCTTAGCTTGTTCTTGCAAACGAGAATGAGCCGAGAAGCTTCTGGTGCCATTTTGGGAAACGGCTGCACACGTGGAGAACAGCCCCGCCCAGTAGCCATTTGTGCATGCGCAGTAATTTTTGAACTTTGTGTGTGTGTGCGATATCTCGCAATATCTCACTAGGGCTGAAATGTTGTACCGCTGCGGCAGCATTTACCGGTGGAAAGTGCTCTTTGCACCAAGCAGGACGGTTAGGAAGGGAGCGATTTTCGCGCCTTGCACTCGTGGCTTTCCGGGGTTGCTGCCACGGTATTTTCACCACTGTAGATTTCACGCGGAAGCGGCAGGTTTGCCACAGTTTCCCCTTTCCCTTAAATGTGGCAGCTTTGTGATACTTGCAGCATTGCAGTCAGGGGCGTAGCCACTGTGGTGCGGGGGAAGTTGCTGCCTTGTAAACAAAGTTCTTCGAGGGGCTCCTTCCATTCTCGCGTGTGCGCCCTTCTCTTACCGGCATATACCAAGCTCAGTAGCTTAAAAAAACCCCATGTGATGTTCACATGCCCCCACCCTATATAGCTGCCCTGAGCTGTTTTCAGGAGGGGTGGGATTTAAATTTGATTAAATAAATAAATATAAGGTACCTAAACCCAACACAGTTCCTTCCAACCCTAAGCAATTAGGAAGAAAATTCCATGCGGGGTCGGAAGGGTGGGTGCTTGTGAGAATGTTTGGAGCCATCTCGAAGAACCTTGTTTACAAGTCAGCAACCTTCTGTTCGCCTTCAAGTAGCTCCTCCCATTCTCACAAATGGGAGAGTACCAAGCCTAGAAAGAGGCGGTGGGGGAATTTTCTAACAAAATGACACTCCATGCAGGTTGGATCTACAGCCTGGGAGGGGGGCAGCAGGCAGGGGGCAGCCTGGGAGGGGGGGTCCATTCAGCTGGGGAAGGGTTGGTCGTTCAGTGCTGTCTCTGTTAGAAGGATGGACGGATCCTCCCTCTTCCCTTTGTGATTGCCCCATAGAGAAATGGAGGTGCAGAGCAGCTACAATGAGGCAGAGAGCTATCCCAGCAAAGGGAAAGAATTTGTTCTTGGCACCCTAACACACAAGAGAATTCACAGAATTCTGCACCCCCAGTTCTCTCTATGCGGTGATCACAAAGGGAAGAGGGAGGATCTGCCCATCCTTCTAACAGAGATGGCACTGAACAACCAACCCTCCCCCAGCTGAATGGACCCCACCCAGAGCAGGCTGCCCCCTGCCTGCTGTCCCCCTCCCAGGCTGTAGATCCAACCTGCATGGAGAAGGGTGCGCAAGTGAGAATGGAAGGAGACCCTTGAAGAAGAACTTTGTTTACAAGGCAGCAACTTTCTCTGTGAAGGAGGGGATGGGGGGCTCTTCCCCCACCCGTGTAGCAGCGCTGCGGGGCTACAAGTGAGCTGTTTAAAAAGGCGGTGCCAGTGGTGCAAGAGAGACTCCTCCAGGACTCGGGAGCGGGGCTACAAGATTGCCCCTCTGTGGCAGAGGCAGGTATTGGGTTTGAGAGTAGGGGTGTGGGGTGTGGTCTCCTCTGATGCCAGAGTGGAGCAGTCAGAGGGGGGCCGGGGCTGGGGGGCCATGCTGGGGGGGTCTGTAGTCATTGTGGTCATGATGGAACGGGGGAGATATAGGTCTAAATGGGGTAGTATAAGATCAGTGGAGTGGGACAGGTGCCCGTTGCAGGTCCCGCTCACTCACCCCTTAGTGACTGGACATGGGAATCAAAATCAGAGGACCCCCGACCCTTCACTGCTGCTGTTGAACGTGAGATCGGTGGTCAACAAAGTCTCATCAACTGTCTCTCTGACATCTCTACCTGGATGTCTCGATGTCAACTCAAACTCAACATGGCTAAAACTGAACTCCTTATCTTCCCCCCTCATCCTTCCTCTCCTTCCTCACTGTCAATAACTATTGATGGAGTCACCATCCTGCCTGTCCCCCAAGCCCGTAGCCTAGGCTTCATCTTTGACTCACCCCTTTCTTTTAAACCCTACATTGACTCTGTTGCTAAATCCTGTCGCTTCTCCCTCCATAACATTGCTAAGATTCGCCCTTTTCTCTCTGTCTCGTCTGCCAAAACTCTTGTTCATGCTCTGGTCATCTCTCGCCTCGATTACTGTAACCTCCTTCTCACTGGCCTTCCCCAGTCTCACCTTTCTCCCCTCATCTCTGTCCAAAACTCTGCTGCCAGGGTCATCTACCTCGCCAGTCGCTTCGACCATGTGCAGCCCCTCCTCTCTTCGCTTCACTGGCTTCCCCTTCCTGAACGAATCCTGCACAAGCTCCTAGTCTTCACCTATAAAGCTCTTCACAACCTTGCTCCCCCCTACCTCTCTGCACTTATCGCCCTCCATACTCCAGCCCGTGCACTTCGCTCCTCCTCTGTCCCTTCTCTCACCCTTCCACGCCTTCCCTGCTCCCCTAAGCGCCTTCGTCCCTTCTCACTTGCTGCCCCCCATGCCTGGAACTCCCTCCCTGTCCACATCCGCCTTGCCCCCTCCCTTCATACCTTCAAATCTCTCCTTAAAACTCACCTCTTTCGCTCTGCTCTGTCTGACTCTTTATCCTGCTGAGCCACTATTCCTATACCTACGATCGGTTTACCCTTATCCTTGCAACATGGACCTGCCTGCTGTCATTCTCATCGTAACCAAGCCAAGTACGTGCACTTGAGACCTCGCATCTTCATGAATGTTAGACCCCTTGTCTCTCCCTCTGTTCCCCTTCCTAAGTCTCTCCCCCAGCTCCTGTCTCTCAGATTGTAAGCCCTAGGGGCAGGGACCGTGTCTATTTTATTACTTTGTAAAGTGCCAGGTACACTGCTTGCGCTATATAAATGTTTGTTAATAATAATAATAACAAAGCAACAACTATCCAGGAACTGGTCCTGAACTGTGCCACCGATCTTGTGGGCATTACGGAAACCTGGCTGGACCTTGAGTCGGGGCCTGTCTTGGCTGACTAGACTATGGTAATGCACTCTACGTGGGGCTACCCAGGTCGGAGTCTGACATGTACAACCTAAGCCAATGTACCAGATGGTGACGGCCCGGAAGCTGTACGGTCCGGGTACACGGCCCGGAAGCTGCAGCTGGTGAAGAATGCGGTGACCTGTCTCCTGGTGGAATTGGGCCGCCGGGAGCACATTACACCAGTGCTCAGTTCTCTGCACTGGCTGCTGATAGTCTTCCAAGCCCGATTCAAGGTGTTGGTTTTAATCTGTAAAGCCCTAAATGGTCTGGGCCCTGTCTATCTGCAGGACCGCCTCACCCCCCCGGGTACTGGACCGGCCCCTGCGGTAATCAGGGGATGCCCTCCTTGTGGTCCCCCGAGTCTTCCAGGGGGCCACACAGGGGAGGGCATTCTCGGTGGCCACGCCGAGGCTGTGGAACTCCCTTCCGGGGGTGCGTCTGGCTCCGGACCTTCCCTCGTTTTGTAAAAGCTGCAAGACCTGGCTGTTCCACCAGGCATTTGGTGGGGGAGATGGGTAGGGGGTGGGTGGGGAGGAGAGGGATGAGGGTGTAGTGGTGTGTTTTTTTAGTTTTATGATTTTGGTTGTTGAGATACGCTGTTGTGAGCTGCCCCAAGCTGCTTGTGGCAGGAGGGGAGGGATACTAAATGCTTTTAATAATAATTTAATAATTTAATATATTCAGCCCTCAACCCAGGTCCTACAATGGCTGAATTAAGGACTGATAGAAAGTTTGGGTTTTCCAGCCTCTTTAGCATTCTCGATCCCGTTCTGTGAGTAACTTGACTCTCCATCATTAGCAGAACAACTAGAACCAAAAGAAGTACCTGCACAATGGGGATCCCTATTGGGATTGTGGTACTTGGACCGACCTGGTAACATTGAGCATAGAGCTCAAAAAGGGTACCCACAAAATCGGGTATTTTGTCAAATTGCCAGTACTCAAGCTGACCCAGTAACAATTGGGCACCATTTGGAGGCATCGGCTGACTCCACTGCACCACTGGTGTAGGCAGTTTTGCTCCCCTCCAAGGTTTCTGGGTTGGCCTTTCCACTCCCCTAGCCTTCTGATAGGCTCCATGTCTCCAGCCTTGTTCTCCAGCTTCCTGGTTGACTACTGACCTGTATATAAGGCCAGCCTAGACGTTGGGAGGACCATCTGTTTCCTCGTCCTATTTATCTCTCCCGTGGGATGTCTACTGGACCTGTACTCCTCTCCCTGACCTGGTTTTATTGCCCTTTCGAACTGGCTTGGCTCTGTCTGAATCTCGTTCTGGACTTGCCTTGATTGGTCTCCCCGGACCTGTTCTGTCTGTCTGTTTTGCCCCGTCAGCTGCAATTGCGTGGTCCTGCTTGCCTGGTCCTGCTTGCCTGCCTGACACATTGCCCATCTGGTGTCTGTCCACGCACCCCTGCTGGTCCCTAACCTGAATCTGATGTCTCCAGACCCTCATCCTGCCATGATCCTCCTGAATCCCAATCCGCAGCAGCTCCTGACCTTGGGTGCTAATCGGGCACTTGACAGACTACTTTAAAATGGGGGTATTGGGCTGCGCATCGCACGTGTGCTCCACATATCTGCTGTAAGAACAACTCGGTGCCTGCAGTCTCGTGTGGGAGAGTCTCTGAATAATGTCTGTCTGTTCTTGATGTCTGTACAGTTGTTCTGGGCCTTTCAGATGTGAAAGGTGACCCTCGCCCCCACTGGGAGGAGCTGGGGTCAGGAACAGACATTCCCTCCCAGTTCTGCCCACTTTAGCCCTGCTGGGCAGCTGTGAGGGGCCGGATTATGTGCCCACTTTGATCTGGGCTCACAGCCCCAACCCAGCCACCACCCTGGGTGGGGTTTGTTCCGGACCCACATCTGAAAGGCCAGAACAACCGCACGGACATCACGCTGGTCCAGTCGGGCCCAAGCAGGTTGAACCAGGCCATCGTTATGTTCGTCTCCCCTAATGGGGCTACGTCTGTTTACAGCAGCCAAGGATCTCTGCTTGGTTTCCATGACAAACCTCTTAGCAAAGTGCTGCTTCTTGGAAGAGATGGGGTAAACGTCTCCCGCAGGTGGCCCAGCATGAGACCACGAGGATTCCTCTGATCACTTCAGCTTGGTTTAGCATCTCCAGGAGGAAGCCACTGCCTTATTGTCTGGCTAAATCATCCGAAGCTCCCCCTTCCCTTGCCTGATTGTGCAAGATGTGGCATGATTCAGGGTGACCAGTGATGTCCAGGGAGACAGTGTCTGGCTTCAGGAGATGGGAAGGGAACAAGCTGGTTTTTGGAGACTGCCTCGGTGCCACTCCTTCTCCTCCCTCCTCCCTGTTCCTTCCTGCAGTCTATTATGTCCCTGAACATATTTCTTTCTAGTACCCTGAGGGGACAGCTCTCTGGTAAACAAATATGCAAAGGAAACATATCACCGGACCTGCAGCTGCAGAATGACCTTGTTGCCACTCCAGATAGCAATACGAGCTGCTCCTAGAGGGATACTTCACAGCTCTGCTCTGGCCGTGGTCAGGGGGCATTGACTCCTGCAGCTGAATTAATCTGGGGAGTTCATTCGGAGAGTGAGAGATGGCCTGGCTGCCGAGAAAGAGACAGAATTCTCCACAGGAGGTTTCAAGGATGATGGTGATGTAGGCAATTTGCATATCCGTCTTTAAGTCCTGGAGAACCAGAGTCCGAAATCTTCAGCATTTATGTTGAGAGATGAGCTGGAACAAGACACCCCCCCACTTCCAAAGTGGGTAAATGCATAGAATTTCCAGGACCTGAATCAACCACCACATTTGGGTACTAATCGGTACCCAATCAGTGCCCGGTTTGAGTACCTGATATCCCAAAACGGCAATTTCTGGCCCGAGAATATCGATTTCCAGTCCTGATTTTTTTATTTATTTATTTATTTTAAATATTTCTGAGTCGCCCCCCCCCCCCCCCCC
>QEPC01009472.1:3467471-3544718 GCA_003113815.1 Sphenodon punctatus | reverse complement strand
CCCCCCCACCACCCCAAAGGCCTGGGCAAACAGCCAGGTTTTACAGGCCCGCCAGAAAATCAAAAGGCTTGGGGCCAGGCGAGCTTCCTCCAGGAGGGAATTCCAGAGACGCGGCCCGGCCACCGAGAATGCCCTCTTCATTGTAACCCCCCGCTTAACACAGGGGACCTCTAAGAAGGCACCCCCGGCCGACCAAAGGAGCCGCTCTGAGCCGCGGAGGGCGAGGCGGTCCCTGAGGTATTTTTTTGAGTTTCCATCCCAATTTACCAATCAGCAACTGGAAAATTGGTAACGAAAATTACTGATTTGGGGGGTATTTGATTTTGGTACCCAATCGGTGCTCAGGCAACTCATTGGGTAACCATCACAGTACCCCAAAATGCAGGTATTTCCCCTGGGTGCCAAATTAGATACCAGCGTCCGCTCTAGTTGTGAGCTAAAGAACCTGATCCTTCAGCCAATCACAACAGAAGGCAGCAGTAAGGATGGGAATTTTGGTTAGAACCAAAATGGCCCCAAAATGGCTGTTTTGGATTAATCTGAAATTTAGAATTTGTTCAGTTCCAGCATTTTTGCTCTTTTACATCGATTTTGTTTTGGGTGTTTTTGCATCGTGCCGTTTCGTGTTTTTTTCATTGCGGCTTGTTCCCGTTGACTTCAATGGTAGAAAAAGATCCAAAACTGAAAAAATCCAAACCCCCAATTCCCCCTGGAGTCTCATCCCGAGGCCGCAGGGAAGGACTGGGTGTCTTGACTGCTCTGTTCTTTTATGGGGCACTTTTCCTAAAGGACTGTGATCCACAGGAGTGGAAGGAAATCCACCCATGCCATTATAGTACTACGTAGCCTCTGTGAAGACATGGGGAAGATGGGATCTTGTTCTTATCAGATTGCACTGTAGTACCCTTCCTCCAAGTGCTGGGAAGTTTTAGGAGCCTTTCAAAGTTTGGTTTTCTTTTGGGGAGAAAGAGCTGCAATCGTGTGATGTAAATATGTTTATTTACATTATTCTCTCTTCCGGGAACTTCTCATCCCTTCTGCCATTACATTCACCCACCTGCTCTCTAAATCATTGCCCCTTATCCCATACTGCCCCCCGATGCTTGGAACTCTCTCCCTGAACATGTACACTTTGCTCCCTCCCTAGCAACCTTCACATCCCTCCTAAAAACCGATCCTTTCCTCCCACTTTGAAAATTAACACAAACTCTGAGGGCCACATAGAAGTTCAGAGTTGGAAGGATCTCGGAGGTCATCTGGTTCAGCCCCTAGCCAAAGTTGGGGGGCCAGGGCATTTAAGGGGAGCACTCTGGAAAAGAAGGGTTCAGATTATTATTCCGTGCCACGTGGATCTGTCCCCTAGCCTTATGAGCATACCCTCCACTCGGCTTCCTTACCCTGAACTCAGTTTAGCAGTGCTTGGGAATAAGAACCGGAGTCAGGGGCCAAATCCAGGAACTGGAAAGGGGCTAAATAATAATAATAATTAATAAAAAATAATAAAAACCCTAGTCAAGGGCCGTATTTGGCCCCCAGGCCTGAGGTGTCCCATCCCTAATCTACTCTTTGATTCTTCAGTGTCTCCCTCCTGCATGTGCAACTTCTCCACTTCCCGAATGTCTCCCTGTCTCTCCCTCTGTGACCCTCCTTTGTTGATTCTAGATTGTAAGCCCTTCAGGGCAGGGGACTGTCTCCATTCACAGCTACTCAGCACCAGGCACATTGCTGGGGCTATGTGAATAAACAACAACAAAACAACCAGCAACCGCCATCACCACAATAACACATTCACAGATAGGTTGGGGAGGAGGGATCGATAGGAGCTAGTAGTCCACGAGGGCAGTGCTGTCGCCAGACAGTGGTTGCATCTCAAACAGTCCCATGAACACAGAGATTCCAGCACCATCCACTCCTTGAGTACACAGTCACCTCTCAGACTGCCCCTTCCCCTATGTCCCGTCGTGGCCCCTGAGGTCTGTCAAGGCGCCCTCTTGCGAGTTTCAACTGTCCGTGAAATTGTTACAATGCGGGAACGAAGGGGGCATTCTTGGTGGCTGCCTCACAATTTATAGAACTCCCTCCCCTTGGAGATTTGCCTATAAGCCTGATCCTACTCTTCTTCTGGAGGAGAGTTAAGTTATTTCTATTTGACTGGACATTTGGCAGGCAGGGATAGGGTTGGGTGGGATTGGGTAGGGAGGCTTGGGGAAGAGGATTGATGGGCAGTAGGTGGGGATAAAGGATGGGGTGAGTGGGTGGTTGGTAGGGGTGGGAATATCAGTATTGGATTAATCCAATACACCCGATAATTGGGTATATCGGATTAATTGGATAATCCGATAAGCACCAGTATTGGCATACCAGTTTTTTAACATTGGTCGCTTACCGTTTTTTTTATATCGTGGCCATTGAAATAAATAGCCGCAATGTAAAAAAAACCCAATAAACTGGCCAATGTTAAATAACCGGTATGCCGATACCGGTAAATCCGATACCAGGGAGATCCGATAAATCCGGTATCTGGTATTTTCCCCGGTGTCCCACCCCTACAGTGGTTGGGGTGATGTTGGGGTTCTAAACATTTTTAATGTGTTTGATTATATTTTATATTTTTAATGTTGTAAGCTGTCCTGAGTTTATATAGAAGGGCAGGGTAAAAATGTTACAAACAAACAAAACAGACAAAGAAACAAACAATTGGTCTCAGGAGGAGAGTAGCACTGCCTTTAGAGAAAGCCTTCTCTACCGCACTGGAAGGAGACCCCCCCCCCCCCTTCCCTGCAACTTACCAAATGCCATGTATACTCTCTGACTGCTCTGCACCAAGACAGGAGAAGTCTGACTTCTTCTCCCCTGTCTCTGAAGAGCAGCCAAGGGGGTGGGGTGCAGGGTGGGGGTGGGGGGGGAAGGATGGCATCTCCCTGTCTGTGCTGCCTAACTACAGCTGCCCACCATGCACAGCTGGGAAGCCCCAAGATATTGGAAATTTACCAAGGGCTGAGGCTGTTGTTGTCCCTGATGCTTCTAGCTTTGTGCGGGACGCGTCCCTCAAGTCCCCCATGATCACGGGAGTGCAGAAGGCACATAATTGGTTTTTGTTTACAAAAAAACCCCTTTGTTTTTGTAATTAATAAAACAATACCCAATTGTACAGCCCTACTGGCTGCCGTGTTCCAAAATGGTGTCAACGCTGCCGTCGCCATTTTGGAAAAGGGAGCGCATGTGCAGAATGGTCCGGTGGCCATTTTGTGCATGCACCGTGATTTAAAATTTAAATTTTTTTTTATTTGCAGTAATTTTTTTTTTTAAAAACCAAGTGCATACTCAGAAGGCCCCAGAGGTCTTTTTTTATTTTTTGAACAAAAATGGATGGAAGCAAATGATAATCGTTTGCTTATTTATCCATTTTCATAACATTCATTACGACCACGAATGGGACTCCATTCCTTTTCATAACTAATAGAAAATGTTACGGATCCACAGCTCTAGCCTCTAAGTTTGTGGGGGATGCGTCCCTCATGTCCCCAGGCATCACCAGACCTCCATTCCCTCCCCTCACTCCCACTCCTGTTTGCTGTGAATTAAGAGGCTGCACTAAGGCGTCAGTCCCTATTCATTTCCTGTGTCACCTCGCTCTCTTTTTCATCCCAGCCCTCTTTCACTCTTCAGTATTTGGTAAAGCTCTCAGTGAGAAACAAGAGCCACCAGGTAGGGGAGTGGGGCGTGTGCGTATCAATCATCTCTGCGGAGGTTTGCCTTGATTTGAAAGTTTCCTTCTGGTTCTCCTTGCCTCGCATACCCTATAATTTATCCTGTCCTCCTTACCCGCTTGCTTATTGGCTTTATGCACTATCAGAGGAATTTTTCCTGCATCTTGTTTTTTCTTCTTTCTGCATGACACTCTACCTTGCAAAGTGGAATTGAAATAACTGAGAAAGTAACTGGGTAACCCCAGTGGCAGCCAGTGTGACATCAACCCTTGGAAGAAAAAAAAAAAGGAGCATTGTGACTTGAAGAACCTTAGGTTTAGGTGACTGGGGGGCGGGGGAGGGAGCTTGGAAGGGGCATGCACCCCCCCAGATTTTCAGAAGCCCTATAGAATCCCAGTCTCCACTCCTGTGCCTCCCTCCTCACTATCAACAGTTACCGGTCACCTATGACGTGAGGTAAGGGATTCTCAAAATCTTGCCTGTGACCCTCTATTTTGAGACTTAAATATAATTCTGTGACCCCAGACATCAACAGAAAACATGTATATCAACGAGCATCCTGCTCATGACTCCCATAGGGGAGGTGGTGAAATCTCTGTCCTTGAATGTTTTCAAAACCTGGCTGTACAAACATCTGTTGGCAATGCTGCAAGCAGTGTCCTGGAGCAGGGGGATGGAATAGATGGCCTTTTATGTCCCTTTTGACCCTCAAATTCTATGATACTGTGATCCACAAATGATACTATCCCTTTTGAGGACCTCCTGAGCCACAGATGGGGGACCTTTGACCTTGGCTATGGCCATCAGGGTGCGGAAAGCCATTGAGCTTGAACTTTAGCGGAGATATTAATAATCAGATATGTCAACTGGTCCACAGTGTGTGTGTGTGTGTGTGTGTGTGTGTGTGTGTGTGTGCGCTCATGTCTCCCAGTAATTGGATTGCTCCAAAGAGAGGATAAGAGCATTGTACTTCTACTAGAACATTAAAAGCTGCCATATTGGTTCAGGGCAATGGTTCACTAAGCCAACATCCTGCCACAGAATCATAGAATACTTAAGTTGGAAGGTACATCAAGGGTCATCTAGCCAATCCCCTGCTGTCTCTGATGGTAACCAAGGCACGTGCCAGAAGAAAACCTACAAGAAGACATACAACAATCGAGTGATCCATTTACTGCCAAATTCCAATGGTCTAGGGCAGCAGTGAGGAACCTTTTCTGTCGTGGAGGCCACATTGAAAATTAGTATGAGCTCCAAGGGCCACATAGAGGTTGAGGGTGGGGGCACTTAACGGATGTATTCAAGAAGAGGAAGGCCAAGATCATGGATCTGTGCTGTGGATCTGTCCCCTACCCTTGTGTGCATGCTCTCCTCTCTGCTCCATTATCATGAGCTCAGTTTTTCAGTGCTTGGGGGTAGAGACTGGATCCAGGGGCCAGATCCAGGCACTGGAAAGGGGTCACATTAAAACTTGTCGAAGACCGCATTTGGCCCCCGCGTCTGAGGTTCCCCACTCCTGGTCTAGAGGTTTGGGAAAATTATGGATACAAGGCTGCATCCTCTGATCATAGCTGTTGGGTATCCCATGTGGGATTTTGATAACTGGCTAAGGAATCTCCTTCTTTTGTTTAATGATGTAGGACGGTGTCTTCAATAGGCAGCCTGGGGGGCAAACCCAGCCCATAGAGCCTGCTCCTGTGCCCCCTCCCAACTACCCATCTGTAATTATGGCAGAAACACCCAAACTGGTTTTATACTTCACACTAGCTACCTGTTCAGAATTGCCCATGTTGGCAATCCTGAACACACAGCTAGCGTGAGGCCTAAAACCACCCTCGGACTATGGTAACGGAGGCCAGATAAGTACCTAAGACAGACCAACCATTGCAGCTGCACTATCCTTTGGACATTTCCTGGAGTAGTGATTCCCATTCCTAGGACTGTTACACTAATAATCTACATCCATGCTGGCTATGAGCTGGGGGTTAGTCTGCAAACGTGACTAGACTTAGTCAAAGGTTTGCACATGCATTTGTGGATGTGGGTGAATGCCGGAGTGCTACAGCCATGCCAACTGGAACACATAGAAGTTAGCACACCAGTTTTCTGTGGTGTGGACAAGGTCCTGGAGATAAGAGGAAAGGATGCAGGTTGCCAATTAGGGTAAATTAGCATAGCTCCCTTGATTCCAACGAGTGTCCCATGCAACCTGTTGATCTAGTCCCTGGGAGTATATTTGAAATGAATACCCATAAAAATGAGTTTACCTGTTCAATTTCCAGTACCCGAATCAACTTGACGATATCAGGTGCCGATCAGTACCCAATTTTGACCCAACTTGAGTACCCAGTGTCCCAGAATGTCAACTTCCAGCCCCGATTTTTTTTGTTTTCTATCATGATATACTGAATGGTACTTGGAAAATTGAAAAATCTGTACCGTAAATTACCAATTTTGGGGGTAGTCGCATACCCGATTGATAATCAAGTAGTCCGGCAAGGACCCGATACAGTACTTGAAAAACCAAGCGTTGCCTACAGGAAGCAAATCAGCTGCTCATTTCAACTCTCCCTGGGAGGCATTCTGTGGAACGCAAGGAACCGCACGGCTAAACTGCCATTAAATATGCAGTTGGAAACTGAAGTTTCCTTTATCAGAAATTTATAGCCCGTTTTAAGCGTATTCGCTCAGGGGCTGAGAGAAGGGCCATGCTCTTGGGGGAGGTAATTCCCAAGGTTTATTTATATCATTTTGTTCATTTTTATGCTAGGACTGTAAAAGAAAAGGGAAAAAAAGAGTCTGCATCAATAAAAGGCTTTCTCCCCTTGTAAAATTAGAGATGGTTTTATACGCGACACTGAAGCCATGCTGCCCTGTTAGCTTAAATTGGGAGCTGACTTGGCTGGGTGCAGGGAGAACAGGACAGGTGTGGTTCCATCTCAACAAATGCCATGCCACAAATAAGCTCGACATTAGAAATGGGGACTAAGTGCCGATCTTGTCTTCGATGGATCACTCCATCATGAGCCGCCGAGCACTCCTCTGAAGCATCTGAAAGTGGATGCAGTTGGAGACAGGTTGCTGGTTTAGATGGACCACTGAACTGACTCAGTACTTACATTCTTCTGAGATTGCTGTTTATGTAATGGGCACAGTTCTACGGTGCTAGCAATTCTGGGATAATGACAGCCCATCTTGAAATGATAGGTCTGCGATTGTAATACAGTTTCTGCAGTCTCAAAAGTGATTATTACAGACATCACTGGAAGCAGATTATTGTGAGGGAATGCAGAATAATCCCCTACAAAGAGAGACAGTGGGACAGGCCTACACTCTCGGAGACAGTTTAACAAACCCAGCTGAAAGAGGGTAACAGTGGCAGCTGGTGAACTTTTAGACTGGTGGAGTGATGGGCTGGGTGGGACACTTGCGGGCAGGGTAGCTTAAAATTTGACATGTTACGAGAGAATATAAAATGAATTTTAAAAACAGTGTGGGGGGTAATTCCAACCCTCTGGGCACATTGAATATGCGTGCATGGTGCACATGTCTTGTGCATGGCTTGCACCGGGACTAACACAGCTGTGCGTGCTTTTCTCACAAGGCGATTGTGCGTAAGATGTGCGTGTGTGATTTGTGCGGCTGTGGGGTTTGGGATCGAGCCCATCAAATGCATTTCTGCTCCTCTTCTCAGTGGAGAATGCACTTCTGGGGATAGGTTGCAAGTTCAACATTTGGGTTCAGTCTGCATCTAATCCAAAGACTCTCCTGAAGACTGATCTGACAAGCAGTTTGCCTTTTGAGTCTGAAATCCTCCAGCTGCAAGAGCAAGACTCACAACTAAGCAGAAGCCCCCTTCGCCGCCATAATGGCGGCGACGGGAAAATTGCCGCGCTCCCCGTCAGGAGATACGGGGAGAGAAAGAGCAGGCTGCATCCGGGCAGCTGAGAGGAACACCTGGCTGGGCGAGAATTGATTGCGGCCGAATGGTGGCGCGTGCGCAGTGGCGCCGCGTGGGCCGACTGTGAGCAGCCCCGCCCCTTTTGCTCGGAGGGCGGGTCCGCTGGGGCCGCGTGGAGGCGGCATTCGGCCTGGGATCCAGAACAAGCAGCCCACCCACCTCACCCTAGCACTGTGGTAGATACTGGTTGCCATTACGGAACCGAAGGGGAATTTTGCCGACTAGCCCAATTGAGGGTCGGGTTTTTCGCCCCTTCAACAGTGCAGGCTAGGTTAAATAGGTTAATTGAATGTAGGGAATTGGTAAGACACACAATCATAATATACAACTAATTTGGTATGCGAAAAGATTTGGAAGAGTTGACATTGAATGAAACATAATTGATTGTTTGACAATATGGGTTAGCAATTGTCGCACTCAGCGGGGGTTCAGTATGCTATAGTAGGATAAATAGGTAAGAGTAGGTTAAGATGAGTCATCTCCTTAAGAGATGGGGAGAGAACACCCAGTGCCATGATGGGAGCAGCAGGCACTGGGGTTAACACCCTGGGAGGAGGGCCCAGACGGGTCAGCAAGTACATGCACGGTCTGCTGGCTTTGCGGGTTCTTACCTCCTTACTCAAACCCCAGTTGGGGTTGGTCCCCTTTCGGCCAGAGCCAGGGTGCTGTCGAAAGGGGAGTTATGTTGTTGGTACTGACAAGGGAGTGCACATCCCTGTCAGTAGCGGTGTTAATAAGTTAAGTAGCTAGCATACTGGACCCAGTTTGCCTGAACAATACCCACCGGCCTTGAGGAGGATTGAAATAAAGAGTGCGGCCATTTTAAATTCCAATACGGTCTCTGTGTCTCATTGGGGGGATGCGCCGGCAAGAGAATTTGTTTTTCCTTTCCTTCTGTCTACTCACCCATACAGGGAATACAATCATTTTAGAAGATTTGGGTGTGTGTGTGTGAGAAGGATGGAGTAACTGCAGGAGAGAATGGCAAGACTAGTTCTCTTCTGCTAAGATGTGTGTCTTGGTCTTGTAGCCAGACAATCTTGGTTCAAAAAGGCAAAGCTGATCCTCAAATCCAGATGCAGGAGAGTCTCTGATCAAACCAAACCTAACACGAAGAGGGGCAGAAATGCAGTGACAATGGTTCTGTGAAAATTTGATGACTGAAAACAATGCTTCCCCTCCTCCACAGCCTTCTCCCTCCACTCCTAGAATCCTCATTTTAGAAAGGGAGTTTGCTGTTTGTCCTAATCTGACAAAGCCCCCTGCTCAGTTGCTGGCTGCCAGCAGCCACCTGCTCAACCACTGAACTTTTCTGAGCTAGCAAGAAAGAGCCCTCACAGAACCACAGTCCCTGCGGGCCTCACAGAACCACAGGACTACCACCTGTTGGGCCATATATTACATTTTACCTGCTGGGTGGCTACAGCAAAACCCAGAGTTCAAGGCCTGCCCTTTTCAGAAATGCAAACACATTAACAGTGCAGAGTGCAATCCTCTGGCAGGATAATGTACATGCATGCTATGCATGCTAATCATTAGCACAAGTCCCATTCACTTCAATAATAATATTTTATATAGCACTGCCTTGCCATGGCACTCTGAGCACTTCATGTGGAATTAACACAACTTTTAATCCCCACAACAACCCTGTGAGGTAGGTTAGGCTGAGAGAATGTTGTGACTGGGCCAAGGTCACCCAGTGAGTTTCGGGCTAAGGCAAGAATTGAACCAGGACCTCTTGCTAGCTCCTAGTCCAGTTGCTCTTCCCTTTGTCACTATACCATACTGGCTTTCTATGGGATGTAGACTATGGTTCACTAGCACATGAGCTGTCTCACCTGAGAATTTCACTCAAGGTGAAATAAAAGGGGTTTCTATACCAAAACCCCCAGGAAATATATTTTTGGCAGTAGGTCTGACAATGTTGCACATAACATTAAAGGAGACAAAAGGACCAAAGAATGTTTTACTGAAGCTTCATTTGATGTACACTCCCAATGAGAAAAATCCCCCTCCATATAAGACTTCTCCACAACATAAAGCAACGCTTCAGGATTACAGCAAAGAATAAAAGAAGAAGTTGCACTAAAATCTAATACAACCACATTCATACACAACTTGTTAAACAGAAAGCTTTCACACATAGGCATATGAGTTTGGCCCTTTAAAAGAGGATGAGTAAACTAGAGCCACAAAGCTTAAAGAAAATCAAAGCAACACACACAAACAGCATCAAAATCTTTATTTTCTTTTTAAAAGTTCATTTAAATCCCTAAATGTTTTATATTCTTATAGCAGGCATTAGACCTGACTTAATAAACAGAAAGAAAAAGTCTTTAAAAACTGCAAGGGTTTCCCCAACTAGCATTAAAGACATGGGGGGTGGAGGGCAAAGCTCAAAGTCATGGTTGCCCTTCATGAGGGACCATACACCTCAGTTGCAGGAAAGATCGTACAGTTATCAAGTCTCAGAAAAAGGTCTCGCAGCCCCCTTTAACAATAATTGATTAGACCAGGAAACTCCTGCAGATGAAATTTAAGAAACAAAATTGCACTTTAAAAATGCTAACGATGGGTAATTTCAGACGTTACGTGCTCCCGGGTCACCACAGTGGATTCCCAACCGTGGCGAGCCGGCTAACCCCCCACCCCCCCGTGGTCCAGGAAAGCCCCGGACAGATGTGATGGGAGCTGGACCATGGCACGAAAATGGATGGCCGGACCACGGCCTGGGGCAGCGCAGCAGACGTTACACCGATTCTGGACCGTGGTCAAAACACCCAGAAGACACTGGGGTGGGGCAGGAGGCAGACATGGTTGACTGAGGGCAACCGAAGCCAACAGTGATGAAAGGCAACGCCCACACAAGGGAAATGGGAAGGGAGGGAGAAGAGCGGCGGAAGCGGCACACACAACAGGCACAGGGAAGCCGCAGACAAGGTAGAACACAAAACACACCTGAACGGGAAAGGAAGAAAAGAAGGAAGGGGGGAGCACACAGGGAAGGCCAACACACACAGCACCACAGCCGGGGGGGAGCCCCGGGCCAAGGAAGTGGATGGGACCAGGCTGGTAACAGACCAGGAATTGCTGACAGGTACCCCGAACCCCACTGACAGCACAAGACACCCAACAGACACCCCAAATCATAGGGGCCGCCACAGGGATGGAGAACAGTCGCAGGGGGAGGGCAACCAAGCCGGGGAAGGCACCGGAGCAGTCCAAAGCAGGTCCAGGTGGCAGGGATCCCACACGCTGATGCAAAGGCACGGCTGGGGAAAGAGGCGAGCCGGAATCGGTGAGCAGCACATGCAGCCCCCCCCTGGAGGAAGCTGGGAAGTGCACGCTAGGGGCCCCAGGTCCCACACAGTCACAGAGGCACCCAGGGGGTGAGGGGGGAGCCTGTCACGGACACAGGTGAGCAGGCGGCCGGCCAAGGGAGAACAACACCAGTAGGAGGGCTGGTAGCGGGGTCAGGCAGCAGGAACAAGCCAAAAGGGGGGGGGAGGAAGTGAGGGGAACACCACAGGCAGCGAAGGCCAGGAGGTTCCCATGGAGGGGGCACAACGACACAGGCAAACCCAACAGAGGCGAGTGACTCAGCCAGAGCAGCTGTGAGGCCGGAATGGCAAGGAGCAAGCAGCCAGTGCCTGGAGCCGGCAGAGGGATGCAGGGAGAACTCAGTGGGGCTGTCATCCAGGGCACCGAAGACACAAGGGGCCTCACAGCCAGCTGCAGGGGGTCACGAAGGGGCCTGGGACGGGCAGGCCCACCAGATGCATGTAGTGGGGCCATTGAGGCATGCCCTGGTGGTAGCCCAGCCCTGCCATGTGGTGGGCAACGAGGTAGTAGGCATCAAATGAATCCACCATGATGAGCCCCACTTGAACATCAGCTCAGGACCACACAGTGGCCAGCGCGGCTAGCTCCGGTCAAGTGGGCTCCGTCAAGGCATAGTCAGCAGCAGGGGGCCATGGCAGGTGCCCAAGCTCCAACAGATGGTGATAAACCACCGCACACGACCGCTGGTAGCCATGCGCCCTGTGGATGCAGCCAAAGAAGGAAACTGCCAGGGCAGGGCCCCCCTCCTCCAGACAGGTCGCGAACCCAGCTAGGCTACACACTGAGAGGACAGAAACTGTCTCCGCCGGGGACCATGCCACATGCGAGCACCGCATCTCCGGAACTTGCCCATCGGGAAGGGGATGGAGGCCCAGCGCCTCCACTTGGAGCCTGCATTCGCGAGCGCTCGCCTCATAGCCAAAGTGGCGAAGCCCGGAGCTCAGGCTCGCATAGGCACCAGAGAGGGTGTCAGGGCAGCACAGGAGCAGTTGCACAGCTGGGGACTGCCACAGGTCACAGAGGGCCATAGTCTCACAGAAGGTCCAGCTATGGGGGGGCACCAGGCGATCCAGGGCGCAGGAGGCCAGGGGTAGCAGCCGGCCATGGTCCAGCAGGCAGAGTGTCTGAACAGCAAGGAGTGAGGGGGCCCCCTTTCCCATGTGGGCTGGGGAGGGAAACAGGGGAGTTCCAAGGACACGCGATAAGTCTGCAGGCCGCAACGTCGGACGGCTAGCGAGCGATGCGTGATGTGCGGACCCTGTGCAGCTGCAAGAACTGAGCACACAGGCTGTCCAGCAAGCACCGATAACAGGGAGGTGATGACAACAGGCAACCAGCTGCGGACCGCACTGACGGGCGCATGTGGGCTTGGAGCATGAGCCCTCAGAACGGGAGCGCAGGTGCACCCAGGGGAGGGGTGCCATCTGTGGGGACACACCAGCCGGCAGGCGAGCCGATCCCCTGCCCCCTTCCTGTTACTGTGAAGCAGACATTACTGCTGTTGGTGTAGCTACACCTCGTGTTTCTTGCCCATACAGTGCCCCCTTGTGCCCTACTCCCCCTCCCCCTGTATGCCCGCACTCGCCCCCAATGTACCCACTGCTCCCCCTCCCCCATGGGCTTCTAGGCTTTCCAGGAACTGAAGGAGGGCTTCCAGCTCCTCCCAGAAGACTTAGAAGAGGTCTGAAGCACTCCAAAGTGCCGCCGGAGCTGGATGCACTGCCGCCACCAGTGCTGAAGCCCCAGCACCACCAGGTAGGTTGATCCCTGGGGTGTTTTTTTTNCCCTCCGCTCTCCTCTCCCTTCCCTCTTTCTCTGTCCCGCCATGTTCCCCTGCTGCTGTCTGCCCTTTAAATCTCCCTCCCTGGTCTGTGTGTTGCGCGTTGCCTGGCAGCAACGCTGCGTGTCCTCGCCACGGCTGGGGATCATTCGTTCTGATCCCGCCTGGTGGTTGGCGATCAGTCGTTACTTTTTGTGGTTTCTTGGTGGGAATCGCTTTGCCCACAATTCCAGGGATGGTCCCATCCCAACCTCCGGAACCATGGTTGGGTTTGACCCCTACGGGTGATTAAGGCCGATCAGAAGGTCCAGCTATCAGACCGATCAGACATTCCAGCCGATCAGAAGGTCCAGGCTGATCAGACGTTCCGGGTCCTTTGACCCCGCCGCGGGGTTGACTGTGGTTGACTGTGATCTCGTAACATCTGAAATGACCCTACGTGGGTACAATTTGAACACCCTCCCCATGCCTGTTAGCAAGAGGCAAAGCAATGTGCACATCAACAATCTCTTCTCCAGCCCCCTCACAAATTCCGCCTTCCCTGCCTACTCTCTGCTCCCCTCACAAACGCCCACCCACAAACCAATTGACTCCCCTCTGAAACGGTGCTGCAGCAAAGAGTCCTGTGCCGTATCTCCTCAGGAGGACTTCCCCACTGGAAAGCAAGCAAGCATCCAGCAACAGGATGACCCTAGGCTCCTCTCTGCTAATGGCCCCGTGGGGCCAGCTCAGGCAGGCACAAAGCAAGCCCCACCCCCTGGCAGCCCTAGTCTCTGCTGCTATTGGCTAGGGGCAATATGAATTTCACTCCAAGATTACTCTCATTGTCTGGATTCCTCTGTAGGAACCCAGCATGAGAGAGTTCAGCCCCCCAGTAACCTTACCCCTAAACTGAACAGAGCATGTTTTTTTTTTAAAATTATTATTATTATTATTATTATTATTATTATTAATTTTTATTATTATTTGATTAGCATTTGTATAGCGCCAGCTGTGTACCTGGTACTTTACAGAGCAATAAGATAGATGCGGTCCCTGCCTACGGCTTACAATCTAATAGACAAGGAGGGGGAAGGCAAGGATAGGGGACATAGGGAGAGACAAGGGATAAATTAAATTCAAGTGGATGTGAAGTCTCAGGTGCACGTGCTTGGCTTGGAAGCTCATCCCTCGCTCAAGGCTGAGGCAGAACAGTTGCTGCCAGGCCAGACTGCTCCCACTAGCCCTTCCCTTCCGTTCCAGCTTCCTCTGATGTATTGAAGCAGACTGTGGTGAATCTGCTTATGTGAATCTGTAGACCAGTTCTTTAGGCAGTTGCCTAATTTGAATCTGCTGTTGCATGCTGATTTCTGTGGGTAAAAACAGACGTGACATTTGCCCACTGAGGTCCGCTTTGACCCACTGTAGTCTGGGACCCACCTCCACGTGTGTGTAGGTTCCACCAGACGTTGACTCACGATTGCCCCGGGGCTGTGTTGGTGGCTAGCCCAGGCTGTGACCTCAGAAAAACTCCGAGGTCACAGCCTGGGCAATGGCCTGCCCAGTGAGGCCCAAGCGAGCCATCATGTGTGTGCCGGCCTGCCTTACCTGCTGCAGGTTAGGGGCCGCCATGGTCAGCCACCATGGCTCTGCCTCGTTGGCCACCATGGCTGTCTGTCATGGTGGGGGGCAGGGCTCCAGGAGCACAGTGTGGGCAGGGCTGGCTGCCTGCCCGTTTGTTGTGCTCCTGGCCCCACGCAGGCTGAGTGGGCCGTTGGATTGTTTCTCAGGTGCCAGCATCTCCGTTTGATGCCCCGAGCTGACTTAGGTCGTGTCAGCAGTGATTTTTTCACCCCGGGGAGCCTTGGGGAGGAGTCCTGCTGGCCACACGTCTGTTTTTACTAGGGCTGAATTTACTCAGTTTTTCCTGAGTATCTTGGTATTCAACTCAGTTTTACTGAGTAACCGAGAAATCGGCCCAGTACTTGGTACTTGAGTAACTCCTCAGATGGGCAACATATGGGGCTTTCCCTACAACATATGGGGCTTTTCCTGGTCCTACCAAGGGAACTCAAACAGTACTCGGTTTTATTTTACAGAGTATTTTACAGAGTATCCAGCATTCAGCCGAGTTTCCGACGATCGGCTAAACGCTTGGAGCCAATCCTCAGAATCTCAAAAAGACTCACTTTTTTTTTTTACTATTCGGTGCAACCCTAGTTTTTACCCAATGTAATTCTTGGCATGCTGATGTAATACAAATTGTACTTGTAATGGAGTCTCATGTGTGTGCCTGTCTTTAACGTGGAGCAATCTATAAGCAGCAATACATTACATTTCCCTGCAGGGGTCACAGAGTTAGTGGAGCTGAGCCCCTTGGGCGGTATGAAGGAGCCTCCCCTGGAAGGTAATGTGCTAGGACTGCAGTTAGTTGTTGGCAGTCTACTTTCCTTCTTCTAACCCGTGGTCCGGATGGCATGCAGGAGTGAAGCAGCTGAAATTCATCAAAGCTGGAGCTTTGGAGACAAAAGAGAAAGAAAGAGCTCTCAGTGAGGAAATCAATGGGAAATCAACGTGTTTCTCAGAGGAAGGAGGTAGAAGAGCTTTGCTTTGCATTGTCATTTGAGTGAAATACAAAAGATCTACTCACCAACAGAGTCCTATATTTAAGTGTGAAGTGGTGCTTACTCCCTGGGAAAACTCTTCCTCCTATCGCCTCCATTTAATATTAGAAAAAAAACTTCCAAGCTGTAAGAGCCATTAAGCAATGGGACAGAAAGTCAGTGAGAGGGGATTGTGGAATCTCTTTCCTGGGATGCTTTCAAAAACCATCTGAACAAACGTTGGTCTGCAATGTTGTAGGTGGCATGTAGTGCTGAAACTCAGTATTCATTTTTTAAAATGGAATATACAGAGGATCACAGTCCTCAATTTGAAACCGCAGGAGTTCTGAGGTTCCAAGGATCAGGGCCGGTACTTGGAAAGTTCGGTTTCCTTGATCGAGTAATGGATCCATACACTTTTTCTCTGCGCTGTGTGTGGCTGTGCCATTCGTTGGCCAGGCAGGCACTGGGAGGTTTGGGACCACTGATGGGACCAGATTGACCCACCACTGACTTGACCTTCTCAGAGCTAGGAAACAAAACGTAGTACCCTATTTGGTAGGCATGGGACAGGTGAGGGGAAGACAAGTACAGGACATTTTTTGATTGGCTGGTAGGGGCAAAGTGGCCATTTGAGCATTTTTCAGGGTGATTTCAGACGTTACGTTTGTCCGAAATCACCACAGTCAACCGCGTGTGTGTGTGTATGTGTTTGAATGGAGGTGAATGTCGGTTTGCGTGCATCCAGATTTTCACCTCAGTCAACCACCCCCCACGGTGAACCTAACCACGCTTTGCTCTCCCGCACCATGGCGGCGAACGAAGCGTGGTTAGGGGGAATCCGGAATGTGGTGAAGGAAAAGTAACATCTGTTACCTTACCTCCACCGCGTTCCGGAGTCCTGGTGGCAGGCGGCGGCAGCCGCCGGATAGGCCGATGTGGCTGCCTGTCTCAGGGAGGGCGGATGGCTGTGGAGCGCAGGAGGTGGGGCCATGCGGCCGCATGCTGTGTCGAGTGGCCCCGCCCCCTCTGGGGGTGGGGGGGTTGCAGAACAGACGTTACGGCTGTCAGCATTGACCCTGGGCCGTGGTTCGGGCGGTCCCCACAGCTGGGGGAGAAGGGGGGAACGTCTGTTGGCGCACTCCTTCACCCCCGCCCGTGGTCTGAACCACCCCACGGCCCGGGGTCAATGCTGCCAGCTGTAACGTCTGAAATCACCCTGTGTCTCTTAGGTGACTGTGTGTGCTACATTGCTGTATCTGTAAGTATTTCGGCTTGGAGTTCAGGGAGGTGCCTGGACATAGGGGCAATCCTGGGGGTTACTTACTACTACACCCTACTTGGGCATAGAACAATGCTGTGGGTTTTGCACTTTGGGGTTTGGCACTTTTGCTTAGGGTTTGCCAAGATGTGCCCAGCTGGGGCACAGTGAGGATACTTTCTGGTTAATTATGGTGTGTTTTTGGAAAGGGCTTGGATTGTGTAAGGGCATGGAGCAAGGAAGGCATAGGTTTTTTTTGGAGGGGTTGCAACTGGTTTCATAGGGGCGTGCATGGGGGGGGGAGGAGGAAGGAGTGGATGCACTCCTCTGCTGGGACAGTAAGCATTTAACGGCTGCATGTGGCACCATGTACTGGCTTGGGAGCCACGTGTTTCCAAGTTTCTGCAATTCTGAGTTCTCAGGTTCTGAGGATTTCTGAGTTCTGGAGTTTCGAGTTCTGAATTCTGAGTCCTTGGTACCAGTTCTGAGTGGTGGCTGAAAACTAGGCCTTGGCACTCTTTCTCTCTCTCTGGAACAGTGGGTTGGAAGCAGAGCTGAAATGGGTTTCCCAGTTTTGTACCCACGGGTAATGCCTGCATTTTTGTGTAATGTTTTGGGTACCCGAATACCATTTTGAATACTTGAAAAACCAAAATTTTGGCTACTAGTTTTCAAGTGACCCAAATTGCTTGAAAAATGGAAATAATTCCCAAAATCCAGAATGAAATTGGTAGGGGTGGTCCGCCTGGGGAAATTTTGTTTATTTTTTTTCCATTTAATTTCCTCGGAGATTCATGCTCAATCTCCCCCTCAGTCATGGTCAGCCGGTGCATGGGTGGTTTCTTGTAGTAAGTCCATTTCAAGCTATCTCCTCCTGGGTCAGGTCTGTGATGGCTGTTCTCACAGAATCGGGTTGACCATGGTGAGTTGTTGCAGGATCAGACCTGCAGGGGTAAGTCCCCACAGGATCAGGTGAAATCAAGTGATGTCGGGGTCAACCAGGAACTCTTTATGGGTGCAGGAGTTGTTGACAGTGGGAGGAAGTACTGGGTGCAGTCAGATCCAAGGTGAGGGTCAGCCAAGAGTTCAGTTCATAGCAGCCATTGCTCAAGGGGGAGCTAGGCAGATCTGGAGTCCGCACAGGGCCAAGCCGAGAGATCCATCTAAAGGCCAAAGGAAGGAGAGAGAGAGAGAGAGAGAGAGTGGATGCAAAGGTAGGGGCTAGGTGGAAAAATGCTGGGCTAGGAGAACTGGGCTGGGGATTGCAGAGAATATGTGCCAGAGTGAGTGATGCAGCCAGGTAGAGGCAATGAGATGCTCTGAGAGGCCCAGGCCATGGTCCGGCTTTTAAATAGGGATGTGCGAACGCGGTTCGGAAGTTCAGAGTTCGGACCGAACTCAAATAGTTCGGTCGACTGAACCGAACTTTCGAACCAAACTCGATTTTCGAACCTAACCGAACGCAATTTCCGAACTTGGTTCTGTTCGCACATGCCTACTTTTAAGACCCAGCTTAGTGTTCCAAGGACCAATGATAGAATAGCTTAGTTACACGTACCGCAGCTGGGCCCAGTTGCTAGCAATAATATTACTCAGCTGGCGTGTGGAGTGAGGACTTGTGGAATCAGTTTGCAGAGGAGCCCTAACAGAGACGCTTGCCAACAGATAGGCCAGGAGGTGGCGCAGGGAGAAAACCACTCATTTGGGATTCAGCTTTTAAAGCAAGCTCTGGAGAAGGGAAGGAAAAACAAGGCCAAATGCAGAAGCAAAGCAGACTGTGTCTGTACCCGTCATGGTCTCTATGGAGGAGGTAAATTCCTCTACAATTCGGGGTGCACTCTGGCTTCTTTCAGGGGTGGTTTCACCGGGGGGCTCAGGAGGCTTCAGCCCCCCATTGGTCAGTCGTGGCTGACATCACACTGGACCCGCCCCCCCACGTCATGGCTGGAAGTACCTAGGACCATGCTGCTCCCGTTCCGTGTGTCCTGGCTTCTGCAGACACGTAAGTCATTTACTGGAAGGGGGGGGCTCGCTCCTGGGTGGGGCTGTGGGGGTCATCAGGAGCCTGAGCTGAGCTGGCTCCCCAACTCCAAGTGACTTTCCGAGCCGCTTCCCAGAGGAGTTAGGCGCCAGCGGCTGCAACAGCCCATGGAGCTGCTTTGGGAAGGGGGGTGGGACAGAGACTGAAGGAAAGTTTGCCAATGTGGGGATGCTGCTGGGGAGGACTGGCCGAGGGTACGATGTCCCCCTCCCCCTGTGGGGCTCAGAGCTGCTTCCCTTTAGCAGAGGGGTACGGTGCTGCACACTCCAGTGCTGCTGTCGGGGGGTGGGGGGGAGGAAGGGGAGTGTGAGACAGAGGGCTGCAGCCTGGAGTGCTTGCCTCTGGGGATGACTGTGAGGCCGTGCAGGGGAAGACCGGCCGAGTGTGTGCTGAGTCTCCCTCCCTCTGTGAGCCTTCTCCATGGTGTTGGGTGGGTGCGTTCAGCGTGCTGCTGGCCAGGAAGGGGACACCTGAGTTGGGTTAGGAGTGGGGTCGGTCTGCCGGAGACCCAGGGACGAGACAGCCCTCCTGGCCCATTGGGTTTCCCTTGGGATTTGGCTGCGTGGGTGGCTCCGCAGAGTGGTGTGTGGGGACAGATGGCTGGGGGTGGCCATCCCCACTCTGAGCCGGCCCAATGGAGGTTTCCCCCAGGGTCTGGCCACATAGGTGGCCCCATAGAGTGGCGTGCTGTTTGGGGGGGGGGGGCAGATGGCTCGGGGTGGGCAAGAGACCAGCCCCACTCTGAGCCGGCCCAATGCAGGTTTCCCGGTCCCCCTCCTACGATATCTTTCAGGAGGAAAGGCAAAGTGATTCAGTCCCTTCTAGGGTTCAACGTTCAGTAAAAGCTACAGGCAGAACCTTCACTCTGCATCACAATGAAGGGAGTAGGCTAGGCAGACAGAAATGAAACAAACTCCTGAAATCTTCTACTCCAAGAGACTTGAGTACTTCTTTGTGGGTGTTTTTAGATGAGATGCAACCCTACTTGGCCATCCAGGAGCCATGGAGTCCACAGTAAACAGGGCCACCACTCAGAGAGACTGGGCAGAGGAAGCAACCTTTGCAAGACACAAGAACAGGTCGGGAGTGCTGGGAAGACTGGATTTCCCAGTGCTTGCGCCCGGGACATGTCACTTACAAAGGTCAGGCTGGCACGCTTGCCCCTCCCACGCGCTCTGTGGCAGGGAGAGTGCTTCGCCCCCCCCGCCACAGCTCCCTGCCCTTCCCCCACAGTGCAATCCAAAAGGGGAGGGTTTAATCTCTCTGCAGCTCTCAGCACGGATGCCTGATTCAGGAAACTTGGAGACCCTGAGATAGGGGTTGGTTTGGTCACCTGACAGCAGCTAAACCAACCCCAAGACCCAGTCTCCCCTCTAGGCATATCCACACAGAGCACATTCATGGTGCTTGCTTGGCAGGGGGCGGGGCTAGAGGTGGGACTGGAGGCAGGACCTGCTCACTTGGGCGGGGCTATCCTAACTCAGCCCCCCCCCCCATCCACATCACTTCTGGATCCGCCCCTGCCTTGCTGGTTGTAGAACAATGCCCAAGCCAGTGAGAGCACAGCAAGGAATTCAAAAGTTAATAGCTGACTCTGGGGTCAACAGGAGGCGACTTAGTAGGACAGGAGATCAAAACCGAATGGGTTTTTGAGCTGATGTTTGGGCATCATTAAGCCTAACTGAAAGCAGTTTGTGTGGATGGGACGGGAGGTGGTTAGTACAATAGCCCTGAGCATGTACAATAAAGTAAGGGAGTGAGACCTAGGATACGTCTGCCTCAGTCTCAGTGTCTGTCTGCTCTTTCTCTTTTCCCCTGAAAAGAGTAGGGATGGGCGAACATGGTTCGGAAGTTCGGAGTTCAGACCGAACTCAGTCTGTTCAGTTAACCGAACTGAACTTCTGAACCGAACTCGAATTTCAAACCGAACTGAACCGAA
This sequence comes from Sphenodon punctatus, assembly GCA_003113815.1. Taxonomy (NCBI): domain Eukaryota; kingdom Metazoa; phylum Chordata; class Lepidosauria; order Sphenodontia; family Sphenodontidae; genus Sphenodon; species Sphenodon punctatus. The sequence goes on along the minus strand of QEPC01009472.1, from coordinate 3,524,102 downwards.
TTTCTGAACTCCGTTCTGTTCGCCCATCCCTAGTGGCAACACACACAAAAAAACCTGGTTTTGAATGGCCGAACTTGGTTCGGAAGTTCCGAATTCGACTGAACTCGGTCTGTTCGGTTGACTGAACTGAACTTCCAAACCGAACCGAATTTCCAAACTCCGTTCTGTTCGCCCATCCCTAGAAAAGAGGTGAAGATGTGAGGTGGGAAGGCAGAGGCACTGTCTGAGGCAATTGTGATTCAGAATGCGGCTGGGAATCCAGTTTGCCTGTCTCAGGCTGACACAAGACTCGAGAGCGGGGCCCTTGGCCAAGGTCTTTCACATAGGCATTGTCCTTCCTCCGGTTGGTGCCAGGAGCACTTTGTGTGTGAACCAGAGAGCTTTTAAATGTGCAATGCACCCGCCTTGCTCCTATTGCTGCCGTGAGGCTGGGGAAAGTAGCGGTGATGGGTGGGGCCAGCCAGTGCCAAGACAGAGCTCTGGAGAAAATGGCAGCACTCAGTGGCGATGGCTCGAGCACCTGCTACAAGGAGCCAAACAAATGCCCCATGTTCTGTTGGGAAGAACGTTCGACTTGAAAATTTGGGGGACCCTTTTGGCACCTGAAACAGTATCTGAGTGGGTCCTGAAATACTGCTTTTGTCCTGATTGGGGCTGAATTGAGAATCGTTCCCGATTCTCGCAATATTCTCACGAGAGTTAAGAAATGTTACCGAGATTTCAACACGATCTCGGTAGTGTTCTGAGATCCTGTGAGAATCTCGAGAAAATGAAAAAAACCCACCTCTACAAAAATAGCCACTGCGACTATTTCTCTGTGAGGCAGCCAACTCTTCAGTGAGCTCACCTCCTCGCCTGCCAGCTCCGAGAAGCAGAGACGGTGAAGAGGAGTCCAGGAGCAGCTGCGGACTCAGAGAGAGGAAGCCAGGTGAGTAAAAGCTTTATTTTTAAAAAGATTAAAGTGGAGGGAGGGCAAGATTCTCCATTTCTCAGTGAGATTCAGGGCCATTCTCGGCTCATTCTCATTTGCAAGACCAAGCTGAGGACCCTGATTCAGCGCTAGTCCTGATTTTTCAATTTCTAGTCTCGGATTTTCAGCTTCTGGTCCTGGATTTTGGAAACTTTTCTGTGTATTTTTCAGAGGTTTGGGGTAAGTTTGAGTACTCAACCCCCCCCAAAACCCGTAACATTTTTACTTTGGGGTACTTGAATGGTATTTGGGCACCAATTTGGATACCTGAAATGGTACCCCAAAATGCGGGTATTACCTGTAGGTAGGGTACCAAATCAGGTGCCCATTTTAGCTTTAATTCTCACCATTTTCCTGTGAGGAAAGGATGTTCTATTGTGCCCATTTTACAGATGGGAAATTATTTCATACCTTTGGTGACAACAGCCACTTCCTCCAGAGTAGTCCCATTGAGCCCATTAGTAGTTTGTAGACTGCAGCCAAAATGATTGGCTCAGGTCACACAGGAATCTATGGAGGAAACTGACCCTCATCTCCTAAGACCCCAGCCAGTCCCCTAACCACTGGACTCTATTTCTCTTACACCCTTACATATTTCTGACCCTTCCAAAACTCTCAGGTACATTTCCGGTCTTTGTTGCGATAGCTCTTGGATATTCCTGTTTTCCAGAGAAATGTCTAATCCCTTATTGAATCCCGCTAAGCTCCTTGGCCTCAGTGGTATCTTGTGCCTGCCAATAAGCCGCTCACGAGCTCTGAATGTTGAAGGCGGTTGTGGGATCAGTGGGAAGGACTTGTATTATTCAATGGAGCTGGGGTGTTAGCCTGACTGTTGACGAGACCCTGTTTTGTATTAGTACGGCACTCTGTAAAGACTTTGGCTGAATTGGACCCAGTGCTCTCTATCACAGAAATAATCAGCTGTCTCAGTGAGGAAAACAGCACAAAGACTTGAGAAAACCACGATTAAAATAAGTTGTTGGGTGTGTGTGTGTGCGTGTATGTAAATTCTGTGACTGCTTCTGGGTGATGTATGCATGAAAAATAATTATATTAAAAACGGGAAAAAAACGTAGTCGTACTTTCAAGGGGGCAGCCGATTAAATGAAAGGGGAGCAGGTTTGAGATAATCAGAAGGCAGGACATTTTTACACACTGCGTGATTGATCTGTGGAACTCATGGCCACAGGAGGTTGCCAGTAGCATGACTGGGTTTGGAAAAGGATTAGACAAATTAAGGGATGAAAGGCCCTCCGACTGCTTATAGCTGGAATGGCTGATGGATACAACTTCATGATCGAGATGTGTATACATTTCTGAGATGGCTGAAAACTGGTAGTGGTTGACAGGGGATAGTGAATCCATTATCGCTCTGTGGCCTCGCCTAGACTTACCTCTAAAGTAAGAATGAGGTATTGCTGCCCAATCTGGTGCAAGGCTGGGTTTTTGTTTTGTTTTTTTAATTTGGCCCCTTTACAGTTCCTGGATTTGGTCCATTAATCCAGCCCCTACTCTCAAGCACTGAAGGAGCATTATTATGGGGAAGGGAACAGAGAGGAAGGCTATGAACTCAGGACAGGGGATGGATCTAGAATCTAGACCCTTCCCTTCTTCCCCCCATCCTGAGGACACCCCTTTAGTGACTACCCCTCCCATGCAACTTCTGTCTGGGAGAAACCCAGCGGCACGTTATTTATAAGAAAGGCCTAACTTTCCATTGAACAATCACAACATGAGAAGCTTCTTCTGACTTCACCCTCTTCTGTTGCCGCCTGATGCGTATTCCTCTGAGCAAAGGGGGCGGGGGGGGGGGCTTAGAATTTTGCTTCAAATCATTTCCAAGAGATAACGGAAATGGGTCCGCTCGCTTTGCGCGAATCCATGAGACGAGGTGACGGAGAGATTTGTAATTTAACATGCCTTTATGTAAAGGGTTTTTATTCCAGATCCATCGCAGAGAAAAGGACAGACAAATGGAAGAATTTGTCATTTATATGGAGAGAAAGGAGGCGATCGGATCAGACTGAAACCTGCCTACGTTGCAGATAGGAGCGCAATTACAGGACAATAAGGGCCGCAGAGAATGGAGACAGGGGCTATTGTATCTCAACAATAAAGAGGCGGGAAGAAATGGCATCCAAAAAAGAAACAGAAGCCACTACATTATCGCCAGAAGGACACAATATAAGCTCACAACATCAAAGCCAGTACTGCGAGGGAATTTAAGCCTCCCTACCTGCTGATAAGACAGAACAGAGCAAGGGTTCAGCTTCAGAGAACACAGAAGCTTGCGTGGTGCACAGCGCCGGTCCTTGCAGAGTGGGGACAAGAAAGCTCCTGAAAGCAATTAAGGGAGGAAACGAAGCTTAAATGGCTAAGAGACTGGAGAGGGAGGCTGTAAGTGGGAGGAGTCGGGACTGAGTGCATGGGAACAGGGGTGCCCCGAGTCCCTGTGATACAGAGCTAACTGCACGTCCCCCGGCAATCACAAGGGCTTGGACTATTTATTTATTTATTTATATCCCGCCCCCTCCAGCCCCCTGTCAGCTCAGGGCGGCTCACAACACATTTACAAATAAATTAAAACAATACACACGATACAGAAGGGTTACCAAAACCCTTTTCTTGCCTTTTAGACATTTTAATATAGTAATACTTTAGTCTTGCATATTTTATGGTATTTTTATACGTCGTTGCCACTCTGAGCCGCCATTGTGTGGGAGGATGCGGGCTAAAAAAATGTAATAAATAAATAAATAAATAAATAAATCATTAAAAACAAACATTAAAAGCAAACCGTAAAAGAGGTAAAAGACCACTGTCAAACGCCTCCCCCCCCCCCCAAAAGGCCCGGACAAACAGCCAAAAGGCCAACAGGCTGAGAGCCAGGCGAGCTTCCTCTGGGAGAGAGTTCCACAGCCACGGTGCGACCACCGAGAACGGCCACTCCATCGTGGCCCCCCTGGTTCATTATTATCATTATGATGATGATCGATGGGGAAGGTCAATGGCTGGGCACTTGAGTCTGTGGAAACACTGAACATGAGATGCAACATAGATGACAAAAGCTTTACATTGCCTCGACGAGAGCGAATGTAGCCTAGTGGCTAAGGTGTTGGCTTGAATCCAGGCTTCCAATCCCATTTTAGCCATGAACCGACAGGGTGGCCTGGGGTTACTGCCCTCGGCCCCACTGTCTTCTCTACTTCTGGGGCACCTGTAGTGGCTCCCGTTTCACCAGAGCAGGTTTCAAGGCCCCCACTCTCTCCCAGCGAGGTCCCAAACACCACCATCTCCAGCCTGTTTTCTTCCTCATGGAGGGAGTCTCTGAGGTGGTGTGGCCCCTGGGGGCGGAGGTGGGACCAACAGGGCCCCCACATTGTATCTTTGTCCAAGGCCCTCAAACTTCCAAGGCTGGCTCTGACTGGGTGGCCTTAGGCCAGTCAATTTCCTTCAGCCTCAGTTCCACTGCTGCAAATTGGGAATAATAATGACTCACCTCCCAGGTTCATTGTGAGAATGAATTAAGTAAGGGTTGTAAAGCACTTTTAACACTGAAAGTGCTATAGAAATGATAAATAGTAATGACTCTATCCTCCTTCCTTGGAGGTTCTCACAACCCAGATGGACAAGCCTGTCTGAGATGGTGTAGATAGGGGTGGATGGGTTTGATGGACCCAATATAGGTCTTCTTATAAGAACAGAAGTCAAAATGGTCCATCCAACCGAGCATCCTGTCTCCGGAACAGTGGCCATTCTCGGTCGCTTTGGAGAAATACCCAGCAGGTCATAATGGAGTCATTCCCAGCTCCCTACAGCCAAGAGGTTACATTCCTACAACCTATTGGACTAATCGCCATTAAAGGGCCTGTCTTCCAGGAATTTATCCAGTCCTTTTTTTAAACCCAGCTATTAGGAATGGAACCCCAAGGGGAATTCCGATTTGGGATTTTTTGGTTTCGTTTTCTTTTGAATTTTGGATCCTGTTTTGGTTTGGGTTTTTTCGGTTTTGATCTTTTTCTACCATTGAAGTTAAAGGGAACAAATAGCAATGAAAAAAACCCCACTGAAAACAGCGCAGTGCAAAAAACCCAAACCAAAATCAATGTAAAAGAAATGAAAAGCCAGAATTGAAACAAATCAGAAATTTTGGATTAAGCCAAAATGGCCATTTTTGGGCAATTTCAGTTTTTATCCAAAACTGAAATTCCCATCCCTACCAGCTGTACTACTGGTCTTGACAGCATGAGCTAGCAACAAATTCCACAAGTTAATTGTGTGTGGAGTGAAAAAATACATTATGTTCTTAGGGACGTTGTGCCGTGGAGCACTCATGGTTAACTGCCTGCACGCAGGAGTTTTGTCTCATCGAAAAGTGGCCTCAGTCTCTCAAGACCCTTCCGGATTCATCCGCTTCTCAAACCAGGCACCAATCTCTCCTGTAGCCTGCATGGCCCTCTGGCTTGGGCCAGATTCCCACACAAGGCCTGAAGCGCTCCCTCCGGCTCCTCCCCAGCAACCTCTCTTTGTCAGAGGCAGTGCTCTCTCTTAGCTCCTGTCTCTTTCGAGGTCTCTCTCAAGCACCGAGCCTTGCTCAAGCTTTCAGGCTCTGGGATGACTCAGCCGGAACCAAGCCCAGGTGCGAGGCATCAGGCGCCGTCCTACACCCCCTGCAGTGCTTGCTTCTCCAATAGCACCTTCACCGGTGTGCTAGTGCCATCCTCTTAAAGGAACAGTGTCCAGTAAGGCTTCACCTTGCTACAGTGACCACTCAAAAGTTGGAAGCTTCAGAGGAAAAAAACCCAACCTGTGTGGAGTCATGGTGGGGGCATGACTTGGAGAGAGAGGCTAGGAATCCATCTTCTGTTAAGCACCGTGCTAGCGCTTTGCGTGGAAGTTGCCTACTGTCAGGGCCTGCCATAGAATATGTGGGGTCCAGAGTGAAGCTAAAATGTGGGTCCCCTGGTAGCCCCTTCCCCTTGGGGGAAACCTCTGTGGTGCCCTGAAGGTGCTCATGTTTGGGGCCCTGCTGGGAGGGAGTGGAGCCTCCCACAACCTGTCCTGGGGAAAACAGGGACCAGTGCGGGTTCCCCAGAAAGAGTGAGGCCTGGGGCGGCTGCCCCAGGTGGCCCTGTGGTAAGGCCAGGCTTGTCTACTGTATTTTCCTTAATATGAAGATTTAATACAACCCTTGATTTTCAGTCTCAAAAGCAAGAGAAGGATTTGATCTTGGAATGAGGGAAAACCTGTTCACTTGCTGTTGATTCTTTGTCTCCCTCTAGTGGTGGCAGGATGATGTGTTTATCAATCTGCTTCCTGCAGGTAATTATTAGGGATGACCATTCGGATTCTATTGCCGATTCGGATCTGTTGCGGATTTGGAGCTGCAATTTGCGGATCTGTTACAGTTCGGATTCGGATCCCATGGACTTCAATAGGAAAATTTCCGATTGAAGTCAATGGGAAACTGCTCTAGGTCTGAGTCCAAACTCCCCACCTCATCCCTGGGGTTCCTATTTCCCTCCCATCCCCACCATCCGGTGCCTTGGCATGGGCTTAATGGGCCTCGAAGGAGTTGTTTGAATCTCCTCTGACCCGCCACTGCTGTGGGCGGGGCCTCCAGTCTTACCGTGGTGCACTGCCGAGCTCCCTGATTGGCAGCACCCGTCTGCAAAATGGCCACCAGGGCTGTTTTGCGCATATATAAGATGGCTGCCGCACTTATCCAAAAAGGCGCACTTATCCAAATGACGTCGCTGTCATTTTGGTTAAGGGTGACGGGCTGATTGGCAGGCATTTTTCACAAGTGTGGCCAAGCAGGGAGCTCAGCAGCGCACTGCGTTGAGGGGGCCTGCCGGGAGCCCCCCACCCCCACAGCAGCATCGGTCAGCGGCGCTTCAGTCAACTCCTCCAAGGTTAGTAAGTACATGCCAGGGCCAAGGGGGTGGGTATCCACAATTCTGAGTCTGCAGCACGTGCACAGATGGAGAGGTGGAGAGGTGCGGATCAATCCAGAATGCCTTGTTTCGGGCAGTTGTGGATTAATCTGAACCCACATTATCCATAACTAGTAATTATTTATACCCCATCATGTGGTGCTGACCCTGGCGGTTTTTTCTTTTAGAATAGGTGTGGAAAACCTGTGGCCAATGGGCCAAATCCACCCCCTGCTTGGTTTTTATTCGGCCCCTTCCAATACCTAGATCTGGCCCATGGATGCAGCCTCTACCGTCAAGCCCTGGAAGTGTGAGCAGAGGGGAGATGAGAGCGTGCCCCCAAGGGTAAGAGATGGGTCTATCACATTGATCATCCCGCCACCCATTGTAAGCAAACCATTGAAGCAACCTTGCCCCCCAACTCCTATCTGCCTTGTGTTAAAATTCTAAAGTGGCCGGCAGGCGGAGAATGTTCCTCACCCTCATGTTTGAGCTTGAGTTCCTAGGTTCAGTCCCTACAGACACCCACTCATCATTCATCATCCTCTCCTCTCTTCATTGGCTCCCCCTTCCTGAATGGATCCTGCACAAGCCCCTAGTCTTCACCAATAAAGCTCTTCACAACCTTGCTCCCCCCTACCTCTCTGTGCTAATTTCCCTCCATACTCCAGTCTGTGAACTCCGCTCCTCCTCTGTCCTCTCTCTCGCCCTCCCACGCCTCCCCTGCTCCCCTAACCACCTTCGTCCCTTCTCCCTAGCTGCCCCCCATGCCTGGAACTCCCTCCCTGCCCACATCCGCCTCGCCCCCACCCTTCGTACCTTCAAATCCCTCCTCAAGACCCACCTCTTCCACTCTGCCCTCCCCGACTCCTTGCTCCCTTCACCTAACTCCTGCTGATACCTTCCATCCTGTTACCTGAGGTCTGTGTACTCATAACCTCTCCACACGGACCAGCCCGCTATCATTCTTGATGTAACCAAGCCAAGCGCGTGCACCTGAGACCTCGCATCTTCGTGAATGTTATACCACTTCTCTCCCTCTATTCCCCTTCCTTTGTCTCCCCCCCCCGCCCCCCGTCTCTCAGTTTGTAAGCCCTAGGGCAGGGACCGTGTCTATTCCATTACTTTGTAAGGCTCCAGGTACATTGCTGGGGCTATATAAATGCTTGCTAATAATACTAATTAATAAAAAATGGGAGCTACATCCCCAGCAATGCAGGCAGGCAGACAGACAGAGGCCGTTTTCAGATAGGACGCGCCCCACCCAGGTCCACCCATCCCCCACAGACCCGGGCACCTCTCTGAAGGTGGTGTGGGTAGAAGGTGCGCTTCCACATGACCCATGTTTCCCCCGTTGCTCCGTGCGGGGGCAGGACTGGTCGGTGCATGGGTGTGGGCGCACACCAACCGCATACCCATCCACTGCCATCTGAAGGCCCCGCCCCCCACTCACTGGAAGTCTGCGGTGGTGCACACAGACCCGACCCCCAGGTGACTCCCTCTAAAACCGGCCAGACAGACAGATGGGAGTTGTGAGCCACAACCCATCCTATCTGGGCAGGAGTTGGGAGCAGTTTGGCAGCTGCTGCCTTGTCCTCTCCTCGTTAGAGGGAGTTTACTCAGCCCCTGTTCAAATGGAAAAGAATCTATCTGTGCAGCTGTTTATAAGCAATTAATTACCTATTAAACACGCCGCTTGGCAGTAACTAATGCTACCTCCTCCCCCAATTTACTGAAGGATACAGAAGCACTTCGCATGCTGGGCCTGTGACTCACCCTTGTCCTAAATGACATTCCTCCAGTTTTAGGCTGTGTCCCAGTATTAGGGATGTGCGAACATGGTTTGGAAGTTTGGAGTTTGGACCAAACTCGAATAGTTCAGTTGACCGAACTGAACTTTCGAACCGAACTCGGATTCGACCGAACTGTTCGGTCGAATCCAAACCAGTTTGGAAGGCCAAAACACCCGGGTTTGAATGTACGAACTCAGTTCAGAATTCGACCAAATTCGAATAGTTCGGTCGACTGAACCGAACTTTTGAACCAAACTCGATTTTTGAACTGAACCGAAATGAATTTCTGAACTCTGTTCGCACATCCCTACCCAGTATAATGGGAGCTTCAGGAAAGCATGGCACCATCTTTTTAATTTTAAAAAAAGATGGGCAACTTTATTCTCGCTGCTCACAGCCCAGCACAGTTTAGCTGACAACTAGGCATCGCCAGATTAACTCCAGAATCCAATGGGCAAGTGCAACTCCGATGGATCCCTTTGGATCTGTTACTGACAATGAACATTCCTGTGTTCTGGCTAGGATCATGGAATGGATGCTTTATAAACACTGCACTTGTTTTAGTACAGCACCAGAAGTTAATCAGGGCAAACAGTGTTATTTAAATCTGGACTTGCCCATTTTTAGAATGTTCTCCTGTACAGTAAGGGATGTACCCACCCAAGTCTCTCTTCAGCCTGCGTTGGTTTCTTTCCCCAGGACTCGGGGCTGGAGGGAAAAGGGATGAGATTCTCATGAGAACTGAGAAAAGTTACCAAGATCTTGGTAGTGTTCTGAGATCTTTGCAAGAATTGCGAGAAAATTGAAAAACTGGTCCGTGAATGCGCTAACGGCAGCAGCGGCCATTTCTGCGCATGTGCGACCCGTTTCCAAAATGTCAGCCATTCCGTGCATGCATGGCACTGGTTTTGCATGTGCAGAATGGCTTCCCTTGTCAAAAACGGCACTGATGCTGCTGGTGCCATGTTGGAAACGGGCTGTGCGTGTGCATAACGGCCGTGGTGACCATTTTGTGCAGGCACAGTGGTTATTTTATTTTTGTGTTCGCTGTGAGGCAGCTGCCGGATCCTCTGTGAACTTGACCCCTAGCCTGGCCCCGCAAGAGAAGCGGAGAGGGTGGAGAGGAATCTTGGAGCAGCCCCGGACTTGGACATAGGCAGCCAGGTGAGTAAAAGGTTTTTTTTTTTTTTTTTTAACAAGTGCGGGGGGAGAGTGATTCTCCGTTTCTCTGCGAGAGTCAGGGCAATTCTCGGCTCATTCTCGTTTGCAAAAACGGATCGAGAAATCTGATTCTCACTGAGAAAAATGAGAATCTGAGAAGCAAGTATCATCCCTAGAGCAGATGAGAATCCATTGAGGGGCATGGGTGATGGTGGAATGTATCCTGCAGAAGCATGAAAAAGGGAAGCAGCTGCCAACCCTCTACCTCCATTCCGGCTGGCCTCTGGGGAGTTTCCAAAATGGCGGCGCCTCTCTTCCCACTTCCGTAACCTGCATTCTGATAGGTGCTGCAGCTCCCCAAAGAGATTCATGTTCCAGACGTAGGTAGGTTGGCGTCATTTCTGGAAATCTCCCCAGCTCAGCCGCTCTGAGGGATGGGAGATATGGTAGCAGAAGCAGCAATAGGGGTATTGCGGGAAGGAGGGAGCAAGAGAAAGGTGGCAAGGATGACGAGGAGGATAGGAAAGGTGGGGGCGGCAGGGTATACTGTTGTGCATGTAGGGTTGTCGTTACTGCAATGAGTTTTTCTGCCTGGAGAACCAAGGTTTTCGGCCCAGAGTCTCCAGGGAAAAGCTCAGTTTCTCTAGGCCAGCCATGGATACCCCCGGTAACCCATAGAAACCAGGGCAGCAGGAGACAGCTGCCATGTCAGAAAGGGGAGCGGGACATAAGTACTTTCCTGCTTCTCATGTGTTTCAACCCCTATGGAATGTCACGACACTGAGAATTTTCACACACATGTAAACGTTCCGGATTTTTCAATCTTCTGGGTTTACAAGTCCACAAGTAAGTTCCAGATGCATTTTTCACACACACACACTGCCCTGAGGCAGTTCCTGGATGCATTCTTCACACAAACACAGCCCTGAGGCAGCCTAAAGTAGCTGCAGCTGTAGAAGTGAGGGGCTGCCATGGAAACCAAGTGACCACAGCTGCCTGGAGCAAAGCAGTTTACCAGAAGAACTTTTTACACACAAACGTTCTGGGAGAAGTTCTACGCAGAAGTTCAAAGATCTGGAAGTTTAAGATCTGGGTGAATTTTAGACACACAGAAAGTTCAGGATGTAACAGCAAACATGCAGGAGAAATGTGTGTGTAAAAACACCCATTCTGCATGACACTCTGCACGACGGGTTTACATCAGCAAGGGAGGGCCAGGAGGGAGCATGCCTCCCCGTTGCCCCTCCCCATGGAGCGCTGTGGCATCATGACATGCCAAGAGAGGTGGGGTTACCTCTGTAAAGGGAGTGGTATCTTCCTTGCCCTAACCCCTCCAGCATGGTCCCGCCCTCCATGTTTGCTTCTAGAGGTGGGTGGGACCCCTAAGTAAAGAACTGGGTCTTGACCAGCAGCCTTGGGCAACCACGATGCTCTGGCCGAGGCCCTGGGGCTTTGCTGAAGGCCCGCCCAGGACTGGTCAGGCCACACCTCTCCATCAGTCTTCCACCACGCCCCCAGCTTCCCGGTTGGCCGCTGGTCTGTATATAAAACCAGCCTGAAGCAACCAGGGAACTAGGAGTGGATTATGTGTTTCTGTTAATGCCTTCCTGTTTCTGGTCCCCCTTGTTGCTGGCTGCTGGTCAAGTGTGTGGATCCTTAGACCCTTGGTTGGTTGGTTCCTGAACTGGCTTTGTTGGAAACTCTCTTTCCTAGTATTTGATCCATTTTGTTTGCAGACATTCCTTCTGCCCCACTCGCCTGCCCCATGTTCTGTCGTCCTGCTATTCCAGCCTGCCAGCCTCCGCTTTCTACATCCCTTAGCCCATGTGTCAGTCCCCAGACTATCCTGAACTTTCTGGATGTTTGGACCTGGATTTGGCACCAATTTGCCCAATCCTCCACACCTCCTATGGACCCGGGACCACAATCTCCTCCCCAGCAACCCCTGATGCCCTATGTACTTATGCGTTGGGAACGTGGGCGAGGATCATCAAAAGAAAGGGACAAAGGGGGATTCCAACCTCTTTCTGACATGACCACACATCTTTCCCGAGTGTTGGGATGTCACACTGTTCGGAAAGGGAAGAGCCAGGTGGGAGCCAGAGGGCACCTCCTTACATGTCCCTCCTGGGGATCTAAACATGTGAGAAGCACTGGAAAACGTGTTCATAGTATGAAGACTTCAAGGAGGATGGTTATGGAAAAACCAGCTTGTTACAGAAAAAGTCACGCCATGGATACTGAGGAAGAAACGTATCTTTGGAGGCTAGTGGAGAGTCCAGTATAGGAGGAGAGGTCTCTGCCTTCACTAACTCTGCTGTCTTTGCCAGGAGTTTGAACAGCCCCAGGGAAGTCATAGAGTCACAAGGTTGGAAGGGGCCTCAAGGGACCTCGAGTCCAGCCCCCTGCACCACCGCAGGAACTGCCATGCCCCAACTACCCGCACAAAGAAACCCCACCAGTAGCTGCAAGTGTCAGCGAGGGGAGTGCATTCATAACGTTTTTTTCCATATTGGTCACGAAAACAAATGGAGCGGAGTCGCATTCATGTTTGTAACCAACGCTATGAAAATGGATGAATAAGCAAATTATTGTTGTTTGCTTTCATCCATTTTCGTTTTTAAAAATAAAAATAATTAAAAAACAACAACAACAAACCCTGCGCATGCGTAAAATGTATACCGGGCTATTCTGCGCATGTTTCACCTTTCCCAAAATGTGAGACCTGTGTTGGCGCCATTTTGAAAAGGGGCTTTGCATGCGCAGAACGTCTCGGGGGCTATTGTGTGCCTGTGCAGTGATGTTTTAAAAATGAATATTTATTTATTTATTTACACCCCCCCCCCCCCAATAATGGTAGGGTCATTTATGAAAACCACCGAAAATTAAGTTTTTTTTCTTCTTTTTTTGGTAAATGAAAACTAAGACACGGTAGGAGGGCCTTCTGCACAAGCCTAGTGTCAGCAACTCGGTGGCCCCTTTCTGCTCTGTGGCATGAATCATGCTTATCCGATTCCTTGCCAGAGAAAATCGATGATGCTTCTGTTTCAGTTCTTGGTAATGAACGTTTTTTAATACATTGCCCAACTTGCATGGATTTTAATAATGAGCCTCGTGGAAAGTGGGATATTATTTCTTAATGATCTCTTTATTAGAGTTTCATATTGATTCACAGAAAATAGGAGTCATAATAATAATAATAATACTCCTAGTTCCCTCTCGCTGTGGCAGGGAAGGATAGAGAGGCTGTGGTTGGGGTCTTGTCCTCCAAATGTGCGGGAAGAGACTCGGGTTTCGCCGAGGGGTGCTCAAGCCAGCCCATATCTGATCTGGTGCATCCAGCCTTGACCCATTTCTGGGAAATTATCACTGTTTATACTGAAAATGTTGTACTGGAGTCTCCCACTATAAAATACGAATACAGTCAACACACAGAATAACTGGAACTTGTGAGGATTTATGGACTAAAATCCAGATGTCTGGGGACTCCAAGTTGATACTCTAGCTACTCTGCTGTCAAGGAGTCACTTACAGACACAATGTCACTTATCCCTTGGTTGGCTCACCTGGCCCGGTCCTGCCATTGGCTGCTGGGACTATATAAGGGTGGGACAGGAAGCAGGAAGTTGTCCAAACAATGGGGCAGTTATGTGTGTGCAGGAGAATTCCACTGCTGCGGACATTGCTGCTGCCGACACTGCTGCCTCTTGTGTCATCACTGCTGATGCCGTCTAGATCTGTACCAGCCTCCTGCCTTGGATGCTTGCCTCCTCCTGTGTCCTGCCTTGTTCCACCCCATCACCTCTCAATTGCCTGTGACATCCCGGCACTCCAGCTGAGTTGCTGTTAATGCTGTTTCCATCGGAAACAGGTCATTTGCCACCTTCCACATGATGCAGAAATGCACCACTTTTAGGCTACTTTTGCCAGTTCTCATTCAGGAATGCCTTTGTTTTGTACTTTTGGTACTTCTGCTCCTTTGGTCTTGATGATAGTCTTCAAATATTGCCTTTGACAAAACAGACGCCGGAAAGTGACGGAAAATGGCAAAATTGATGAAAAATTGCAATCCTGATTTTAGCAAGAGCACCAAAGGAATATGGAAAGCGGAAATACTGTCAAATGTTCACAATTGATTGGGATTTCCAACGGTTTGGGAACAGTCAGTCCCGACTCTACTCCACCCTACATCTGTCTCTTTTCTGCCTTCTTGGCCCCTTAGAGAGAGAATGTGGAGGATGTAGTTGCTGTGTGTGTCCCAAAAGTAATAGGTAGGGGGGTGACATTTCATATCGTTTTAATTAATTATGAAAACAAATGGAGCCCCATTTGTTTGCATAACCAAGGTAACGAAAACGAATGAATAAGCAAAAACATTCGTGTGAAATCATTTTGAGTTTTCGTTTTGATTTTTTTGTTTTATTTTATTAAAAATAAAAATAAATCACTGCACATGTGCAAAATGGCCACTGGGGCTGTTCTACACATGTGTGCCCTTTCCCGAAATGGCACCAGCAGTGTAAGGGCTGTGCTCGCACAGAATGACTCTGGTAGCCATTTGCGCATGCACAGTGATTTTTAATCTTTATTTTTATTTTTAATAAAAAAGAAAAAAAAAAGAAAACGGTAGAGTCCTTTACGAACCCTGCCGAAAACGAATGGGTTTTTGGAAATCAAAGCTAAAAACCCAACAAATTATGTGCCTTCTGCACACTCCTAGTAATAGATGGAGACAATGTTGTTCTGATGATCTCTTTTATTGGACCACCTTCTGTTGATGAAGTTCTTGGCCTGTGAACCAATTTAGCGTTGTTCTTTGGCATTGGACTCCTTAACTTGATCTGGCATTGCTCTCGGCCGCAATGTTGGTTTGTCCTTGGATGCCCTTGGATTTGTACCTTTGAGTCATGGCTCTAACCCCACTTCGGCAGCCGACACCTACTAATGACCTGACCCAGCTGTCTGACATGCTGGACACCAGATGGTTATGATGGTAAGATGCTTGGTGTGGAAGGGGCTCAGAAGTGTGTGTGTGTGTGTGTGTGTGTGTGTGTGTGTGTGAGCATTCAGGAGTGAGTAGGGGAGGAGAGTGGTGGGACTGGATGTTGCAGATGAGCAAATAAATCACGGTGCCATATTTTGCTTTTTTGTTTTGCACGAAGCTGGTGAATGTACGCGTGGTGCATAGAAAACCGCTTTCTGGGCCACCTCCAATTACGGTGTCATTATTAATCGATGTTATTATTCAGCCTCTTCCCATTATCCCGCTCAATTACAGACTCCCTCTCAGCTTTTTATGTCCCTCACATTTGTTTGCTGCCATTTGCTGAGGATTTTCAGGTGTGAAAAATACTCTAGGCCTCCAAAGGGTAGATTTTTTTTTTTTTTTTTTTCTCCTAATTGAAGCTGTAGGTAAGGCTCTTTTTATTAATTTTTCTTTTCCCCAAACAAAATTACATGCTGGTCTGGAAAGCATTGATTAAAAGAGAAGTACTATAAGAACCAATTAAAGAGGCTCTAGAGACGATTTTTATTAATGGAACATGATTCCCTGAATCTTTACCCAATGCAAAGAGCCATCCAGGGTGCCTAATTATAAGTCTCAGAGGGCAAGAACATGTCGTTTCTTTCCAAATTTACAAGGATGACTGAGCATCTTAGAATAATCTACTCAGAGCCAATAATGGGTAAATTTGCCCCATGGAAGTCAATAATACAGGTGGTCTACTTGGGTGAATCCTGGCCAGTTAAGGCTGATGGGCAATCACTGGGTCCAGGATTGTTGCCCTGTCACACAACCCTCATTGGTCCAAGTGTAAAAAAGTGTTGCATGCAGTTGGTCAGTTGCAGACCAAAGTGCTACACTAGATTTAAAGTAGATGTCAAATCCTCCTCCATGGTGAAAGCCACTGTTGTGCAGCATAAAGTGAGGCTGCTGCAAGGTGGGATCATGGAATGGACCATGGTACCTGGGTAGAAGAGGCCTACGCTGGGGCACAGAGAGTCATAGCAGTGCTGGATGAGTTGGTACAGGACCAAAGTGAAGAATCCAGGAGATCACAAGCGGGAATGGTGCATGGACCAGGGGGAGACAGGACAGGACAGAGATGTGGCAGAACTGGGCATACAAGAGAAGGCTGAGCTAGTGCAGGGTGAAGTGGGCTTTCTGGGCCGCCGCACAGGGGGTGCATCCATCCAGCGGACGTTGGGATTCCCATTGACGCAGATACCAAGCCACACTATCATGACAGAATCACAGGTGAGCTCGAAAGGGCCTGGTTTCAGGGTAGGGGCTTGAAGGACTGGCGTTGATCTAGTCCCAGAGCACAGAAGAGCTGATCTGGGTTAGAGTCAATCCAAGGTGCATGAAGGACAAGAGGAGGGGAGAGGCGCACAGAAGGCAGGCTGGCAACCAGGAAGTGACTGATGATCCTCCAGTTTCCTGTGGCTTTAGGCAGGCCTTATACACAGGCCAGCAGCCAACCATGAATCTGTGGATGGGAAGCAAGGCCGAGGAGGGGTGTGGCTTAACTAGCATGGGGGGGAAGGCCATCAGCACTAGCCATGGGTGCCAACTCAAGTGGGTTGGTGGCGTTGAGGCGCCAGCTATGCACTGTGCCCCTCGTTGCAGGTTCAAGTCCAGGTCCTACTTAACGGTGGCCAGAACACAAAGGCTGACCATACCGAGGGGTTGGGCTGGACTCTGGCATCTTGATACTGACCACACAAGTGGGAAATGGACAACGATGCCTCTTGCTACAAATGAGGATTTGGCATTCACTTATAACTCACATGGCAGCTTGGCGTGCAACGGATGTGTATGCATTCCTATTCATACGTGCATTTTCAAGTAGTCTGTCGGGTGCCTGATTGGTACCCAGATATCGAGTCGGGTGCCTGATTACCCGAAAATACCGGGTATTACCGTTAGCGAGTTACCGTTTTGCTGATTGGTAAAATGATTAATTGGTACAGGAAAAGAGACAGAAAGTTTTTTTTAAAGAGTCAGTACCAGAAGTTGGAAAATTGGGACAAAATTAGTCAATTGGTACATCCGATAGCCTGATGTTACTGGGGCGGGTCAATACCGTTTTTGTAGATACTAATTTCAGCCACCTAGGCCATTTTTCAACAAACAGAAGAAAACTAAGGTAACTGGTACGGCATTCATACATATCCCACTTTGAGAGGGTTCAGATGAACAGTGTAAATCGAAGTGGTACTGTGTCAATTTCCCCTCTAACAGGGATGTAATCATTGCTGATCTCAAGGGGGTAATTAAAATAGGAGCAGATAGTGTAGTTGCACCCGAGTCCACGACTTTAAACCGCTTGTCCATGACCTTGCCCACTGTCCCTGGTACATCTGTGTCCCCTGCTGTTGGAAGAAGGGATGGAGGACCCCATTCCACCTCCTGCAACAGGGCTCATTCTACCTGGCTATGCCCCTGACTAAACCATGGTTGTTGCCACCCATACACTGGTGAGCATTCAGACAAACAGTTACTTTGAACTGCAAACTGAAGGGGTGTATGTACTGCTGATTTTTCAGGACACAATTGTTTCCTGACTCCTGAATAATGCTGGTTTAGCACTCCATTCGTGTGAATGCTCCAGCACTAAAACTGAAGTAAGGTCCAGTTACAAACAATAACTAAACTTCTCATTATGACGGGTTCAAAATGTTTACTTTCCTTACAGTCTCTCCCTTCCGTTTCACCCAAACCAAGATGTTGTTGGCTATTTAATACGTTTGGGCTGCTGAGATTTTTTTTTTTTTAAATGTTTTTTGATATATTCTGTTGGACAGAATTTGTTTTGGAGGGGAAAAAAATCAGTTTATGATGACTAACTTTTCAGTAAATTTGGATTTCCAAATTCTAAGCAAATATTTTCAGATTTTGTTTTTTAAAAACTCAGCAAAATAAAAACAAAACAAAACAAAAAAACAACAACAGAAAACTGTCCTAGAAAAACTGCGGTTTCTCAATTACGGGGGGGGGGGGGGGGAATAAAATTTTGATTAGCTCTGGTTGCTAATAAAAATCCCAATTCCCCCCACCCATATATTAGTTTCTAATAACCTAATTAGATTCTGTACTGGCCACAAGGCCATATTGCATGCAAAGTGCTATATTGGGTCAGACCAATGGTCCATCCAGCCCAGCATCCTGTCTCTGACAGTGGTCATTCTCGTTCATTTCGGAGAATTACCCAACAGGTCCCAATAGGACGATCTGTTCAATCCCAGCTCCCGACAAATGTAAGTTTAAAAATGGAAGAGGCAAAAAGATAAAAGTTACACCAAATTTAAACTTAAGCCAGGAAACCCATTCAATGCAGATTGACTTCCATCAAATACCGCACTCCCGGCAGCAACATCCGAGGGCTGGAACTCATGTACGCTGTTACAGCGGAGAAGATGGAGTGGCATCTTTGTTAACAAAATTTCCAGAGCCTGAATGATTTCCCCACTTAACGTACATCCCATTATGTAATAAACGGGAGAGAGAAGACACAGAGGCTGAGTGTACAGATCACACTGTTTGTTACCCAATTCATGTTGATAACCATTCAGGTAATAACTGTCATCAATCTCTTCATTGCCGAAGTTCAGGTTTCCTGTTCGGCTTAATTCACCGTGCCTGTATGGGAAATAACTTATGTCGATAGAATAAATATTGCATTAAATTACCCTGAGTGACAGTGATGAATGGGGCATTGTATACCCATGAAAAGGGAGCTCATTTTTACATCTGTCTCAAGAGTCAAGCACGTAAGGGTTGGGGCCATCAACAATGCTGACAAATGGGAATTCAGGAGACACTGCCAACCTTGGACCATAAACGATCCCTTGGTTACATACATACACAGCGACCGTGGTTATCATGCATGCAGCTTAGGCAGAAGGAGCTTTCAGATCCCAAACTGCAGACTGCCCCTTCTGCCTCAAATGAAGACATTGTAGCTCAGTGGTTAGGGCTAGGGTCTCGGTCCTACATAGCTAAGGGTCCGCTCCCCCCCCTTCCCCCTCCTTACCTCCCTCTGCAGCCTCTAAGATCATCCAAGAGCAACCTGGGCACCCAGAGAGGTGTTCTCGCTGGCTGCTCCGTGACTCTAGAACGGTCTTCCTCTGGAGGTTTGCCTAAACCCTGGTCTGAACATCTTCCAGAGGCAGCATCAGACCTATTTATCCAGGGGTGTAGCTAGGTTGGAATGGGCCCAGGTGCAAGAAAAGGACTTGTCCCCTCCTCCCCCCATCGCCGTCCTCTCCCCTGGCCCGTCTGCTCTCCTTCTTCCTCCCCCCAGCACCTCTCCCAGCACCAGAATCCCTCTTTAGATTCTGTCGCCTTAGCCCCAGGACCCCACCATCATGGGCCTGGGGCCCTCATTCCTCGCACAGAGGCTATGTCTTTCCACCGCACAAAGAAACAGCCACTCCAGCCCAAGGACCCGCCACCAGGGTTCTGGGGCCAAGTTACAGGCAGGGAGGGCTGTGGCAAATACCTAGATTCTGCCACCTTAGCCCCAGGACCCACCATCAGGGTTCTGGGATGAAGTTCCTGGCAGGGAGGCTTGTGACTAATATGTATCTAGAAGCTGCCACACTAGCCCCAGGGCCCAGCGTCATTAGTCTGGGGCCATCATTCCTCGCACAGAGAGCTGATTTTCCAAACCATCAAGAAACAGGCACTCCAGCCCCAGGACCCACCGCCAGGGTTCTGGGGCAAAGTTACAGGCAGGGAGGGCTGTGGCCAATATCCAGAAGCTTCCACTCCAGCCAAAGGACCCGCCGTCATGAGCCTGGGGCCATCATTCCTTGCAAGGAGATGATGTCATTCCACCGCATCAAGAAACCGCCCACCGCATCAAGAAACAGCCCTCCAGTCCCAGGACCCCCTGTCATGGATATGGGGCCAAGTTATGGGCAGGGAGGGCTGTGACCAATACCTAGAAGCTACCATTTTAGCCCCAGGACCCACCGTCATGGGTCTGGGGGCCATCATTCCTTGCACAGAGAGCCAATTTCCCAAAGCATCAAGAAACAGCCACTCCAGCCCCAGGACCCAGCACCAGGGTTCTGGGGCCAAGTTACAGGCAGGGAGTGCTGTGGCCAATACCTGGAAGCTGCCACCTTAGTCCCAGGACCCACCGTCATGGGTCTGGGGCCATTATTCCTTGCACAGAGAGCAGATTTTCCAAAGCATCAAGAAACAGCCACACAAGCCCCAGGACCTGCCGCCAGGCTTGTGGGGCAGAGTTACAGGCAGGGAGGGCTGTGGCCAATACCTAGAAGCTGCCATGTTAGCCCCAGGACCCACCATCATGGGTTTGGGGCCATCATTCCTCTCACGGAGACGATGTCATTCCACCGCATTAAGAAACAGCCACTACATCCCCAGGACCCACCATCAGGGTTCTGGGGCCAAGTTACAGGCATGGGGGGCTGTGGCCAATATCTACAAGCTGCCACTTTAGCCCCAGGATCCACCATCATGGGTCTGGGGTCATCATTCCTCACATGGAGACAGTGCCATTCCACTGCATCCGGAAACAGCCACTCCAGCCCCAGGACCTGCCGCCAGTGTTCTGGGGCCATGTTACAGGTAGGGAGGTCTGTGGACAATACCTAGAAGCTGCCACCTTAGCCCCAGGACACACCGTCATGGGTCTGGGGCCATAATTCCTCACACAGAGAGAGAATTTCCAAAAGCATCAAGAAACAGTCACTCCAGCCTCAGGACCCACCGCCAGGGTTCTGGGGCCAAGTTACAGGCAGGGAGGGCTGTGGCCAATACCTGGAAGCTGCCACTCTAGCCCCAGGACCCACCGTCATGGGTCTGGGGCCATCATTCCTCGCACAGAGACATCTCATTCCACCGCATCAAGAAATAGCCACTCCAGCTGTTTCCAAACGTCCAAACCATACCGAACAGGACCGAACCCAATGGCCGAAACCAAACGCGGTGAACGAACCGAACGTCTGAACCAAACGGCTGAACCGAACCAGACCCAATGGCCGAAACTGAACCGCGATGTGTTCACCCATCCCTATTACGGTAAAGAGTAAATTGGTAACTCAGACAGGTAGACCACTGGGCACTAATTGGGTACCATTTGGTGTCCGATGCTGCCACGTTGGCTGGAGGAGCCCTGGACTGCTGCTGTAGGGAAATAGCAGTGGTTCTAACTGACTTGGCTAGGGTTTCTTAAAGAGACCAACACAGGTTGGGTACCTCAGGTATGCCTGTTTTTCTGGGTACTTGTTTAAGCTCCTTGTTTAAGTGCAATTTCCTAAATGGGGTATGTGAAGGAGAAAAGACTATGGCTTTGTATCCGCTTCGTCGGACATGATTTGAAGCCAATAAAATTGCTTGCTACGATATTCACGGATATTCGTTGCAGGTCTAGTCAAGACTGGCTCAGTTTTATGCAATCGCCCTACGCCCCCAGGCAGCCATTTAGACAAACCAAGAACAATATTTAAGGAAGAAACTGGCGGAACCCAAGAGCTGTCTCCTTCCCTTGCCCACACGCTAAAGCTCCCAGCAGCTGCTGAGTGGATGCATGCAACCCTTAATTGGCCCTTTTCCTAATTAGCGTTTGGCCGGTCTCTCTGGCCTCTATTCCAGCTGACATGGTGACAGTCGTGTGTTTGCACGTTTTAATTGCCCTCAGTTTGTTCGTTCAATAGTCTGGGAGTTGCGCTATTTGCGTATTGGTGTAACTGACGATTCCTCCTTACCCTTCGTAAAGGCTGATTTAGCAGGGTAATTTGAAAAGCTTCTTCTCTAGCTGGGAAGATCAAGTCTGAATAGGGACTGGCTTTGTTAATATTTCATAGCTTTGCCCAGGTTTAACTCTTTAAAGTGGGAGCAGCAAGATACATTATTAATAGGTGCTGCTACAGCTTTTGGGAAGACAGTGTGCCTGAGGACAGGGGCGTAGAAGAGGTGGATTGCAATGCACTGGTAGATCACAAGCCAGTCTCCAGGAGATCACAGTGTGAGGAGGCGCACCAGTCATTCAGAGATTCCCTTTGGGAAGGAGAGTGGAACCAGTAACCCTGGGAGTATCGCCAGGGAGGAGAAAGGGCGTCCCCAGGATCTCTGAGTGCACCAACCCACAATGGACCCTATTGTGGGTTGGGACCCCATTGTAGGAGGGTCGCCTCTGAGAACTCTTTCACTGACCTGCAGTTCCTTGTCTCAAATGTCCCTGGTAGGTTATACTTTGTGTTGGATCCTGCAATTCTTAAGGGTATGTCAAGATTGGGGGGCAGAGATTTCTGAAGACAGGGGGCCGGGCTTCATTCTAACTTTACTCCCCATCCTCTGTCCCCACAACCAGTCTCTACCACCATCACACAAACCCTGTATCACACTATAAACTTGCATGGCACCCACCGCAACTGAGATGATGTGATTCTCTGACCGACTTCTCTGCCTGTATTACACATTACAAGATAAATTAGGGAGAAAGGAGAAAAAAATATATATCTGTGAATGATTATGTAATTATCTATTGCGCCAAATGAAAAGAGCAGCTCCCTAACCCTCTACTGGTGGTCAGTGTCTTAATGCTCCTCTAGTTCTGGATGCCCAGCACCAAATTGGTTTATGTTTTGCTCTTGACTGCATGAAACAAACTAAGCCATGGCTCGCGGAAAATACACGTTCATGTTGTCCATGATGGCTCAGTAAACAAATGCAAAATGTTTAGAAAAAATGAGAGACAGGGAAAGGGAGAGAGGATTAAAATGCACCCAGAATTTCTGCAATTCCTGGTAGAGGAGGGTGAGGCGACTAAACGGTGAGATATTGCTGAAGGAAAATAGCGGTGGTTTTAACCATCTTGGCTAGGGTTTCTTAAAGAGACAGACAGACACATCAATAAAACAACAACAACACAACAAAAAACAGCAAAAGCCCATAAATAAATAAATGCAGACGTATTTATTTTCAGTTTCTACTTTATTTTTATTTTCTGCTTACTTGCAGTCTTCAGGAAGTAAGGAAACTGAAACAGAGTTAGTCAAGCAAAGTCATATTTGTTGGACTTAACTTTCAAAATAAAGTTGTGTCTCACCCTGAGCCTTAAGTGGGAGGGCAGGGTATAAATTTAAGTACATAAAACAAATGGAAATAAATCTTGGAATTTTAAACATGGCTTGTGACCACGAAAAAGGCTGGGGACCACGCAGTATAGAGCAAGTGACGGGATATCAAGAATAAATGGCAAGCCAGAGCATGGCTTCCTCTGTGAGAAAGTGATGACTACTACTCCCCCCTGCAGCTAGATTTACACTGTTTCTGATTTCTACTTGGCCAAAACAAGGCCCACTTGGCTTCCAAACAGAACTTCTCACTAAAAGCTGCCCTGTGTTGATCTTCCAATCAATGTAGAGAGGCAAGCAGTTCCTTGGCATGCCTCATCCCTCACTCACTTCAAACACATTGAATTGGCACTAGAATGGCTTTGTACTCAGGATTCAGTTCAAGTGTGTCATGAAAAACCCAAGCAAAGAACACAATAGATAGATCCTGTTCTGTCAACCCTGGTTTCTCAGGATTTCCTTTAATACCCTCCGTGAGCTTGAAAAGCTTCACCCAAGTGGACAGGGAGAGGAGGATCCCAATTCCTCAAAGCCAAGTGATCATTAGGACATTTTGGTATTTCCAGCGGTCTGTGTTGTTGACCCTTTCGGATACTGAATTGGGGATCTGGGAACCGTATCTGGGCCAACCTCCTGTGGAGTGGTCCTTAGAAAGGAAGCTTGGCCAGATTAAGACGAAGGGGAAAGTGGAGAGGTGGATAAAAATATAGATGAGAGTAATTATAATTTACAAAGCACTTCTAAAATGTTGATCCCCAGCATCCCTGAGAGGTAGGTTGGTCAGTCATTTCATTTCCACGTAAAGGACGAATGAATGATGACTTCTTGCTAAAGGCAAGACCATGGCCAAATGGGTCTTCAAATCTGGACCCCCAAATCCTGCACTCGTTCCATGGACCCACTCCAGCTCTCTAAGGGTGTCTTTAGACATATCATCAATGGGTGTCTGAATGTGTGTTTTGACCTTGACGTGAACACCGATTTGGCCCTGTGTTCACCATGTGATGCTGCTTAAACACACAGTCCATCTTGGGGCAAATTTGTGTTTTGCTCACCACCCGATCTCAGCACGCAAACGCTGCCGCCTTGTTCCCCGTGTTGTACCTGCTAACACCTCACGCGATATCATTAGACAGAACGTTGGCCACGTATTCATCCGAAACATGCAAATTGTCCTTGTGATGCAATGGTGTTCACATCACGCATTCAACGGGTGGCCAAATTGGTGTTGGGATTCTTATGGTGCTTACACACAATGGCCAAACACATGCTTTGGGGTTTTGACACCCGATCTTTGTTATGTCTAAAGACACCCTAAAAGTTGATGGAGACTGACTCTCTGGTTGACCTTTCTGGTTGACTTCTCTGGTTGACTGTAAAAGTTGATGGAGACTGACTCTCTGGTTGACCTTTCAGTGGTGAATAGAGCTGGAACACCAATACCCACATTTCGGGTAGTGTCCTGGGTGTCCGATGGGTACCTGAGTACCGATTTAGGAGCCTGATTACTTGAAATACCAGGTATTACCATTACCAAGTTACCGATTTTCCCTTTTGCCAAATGATTTTAGTAAGGGAAAATGGGTAAATCTGTATGAGAGGTTGCTAAATCAGTATGGAAGGATGCTAAGTCAGTACAGTGGGTAGCCCGTTGGGCATTAATTGCATACCAATTAGTCCCTGATATTACTGACTTAAATTGTGTACTGCAATTCTGATGGATATACCTGTTTTTCCTGGTGCTTATTTCAACTCCTGTGGCAATGTCCCAACCATCAACAGAGGAGCCTTCCTGAGTCTTCTTGTGCACTCGTCTTTCTGCCAAGGTAATGTTGTGCTATTGGTAGCAGCTAACTGCACCAACTGGGATGCATGCTTCTTACTTGCTTAGGTACCTTGCGCTCCAAGACAAACAAGATGGAGGTTCCTATGGAACGTTTGGCCAACTCTGTTCTTGGAGTTGCAAATCAACGCTGTTTGAATACCATTCTTCTATCTTTCTCCTTTCTCAACAAGAACATTTCTCCATATTAGAGTTCTTTGCTGCCTGCTGAAATTAACACTGAAATGTCCCAGCTGAATTTATAGGAAATAATTTGGTTTCAGATGGTGGCAGAACACAGAAGACTAATGGATATTGAACACATCTGGCTGTCATGAGCTGTGGTGGCTGACTGGTTAAGGAACTCTATATTCCTAAAAGCTGTGGATTCAAGTTCTGCTTGGTCTTATACTTGAAGACCACCAGGACTCCATGTCCACTATGGAGACATGATCCATTGAGTTGAGAAAGAAGGCGGCGGTTGGACATGGTGTTGGTCATATTGCTCCCTTGTGCACCACGGGCCATGGAATCTGGTATGCCTTAAATACACCAGCCCAATGGGCTTCATGTCTTGGGATGAACCTTGACCTCCAGTGTTATTTCAGTTAACACCAGTTGGGGCTATTCACTGGAGCTACACTCATTGACACCTGCCGAGTCCCTACCAAGGCTGTGAATATCCATTCAAATGATTAAATAGATTAATTCTCTTCAGCTGCATTTTATTTTCCATTCTGCAAATATCGGAAAAACTGAGCTGCTCAGGGTGTCCCTAAACCTCTAACTGCTGGAAGCTGGGAATAAAAAATAAATAAATCTGTATGTTATCTGCACTTGTACGCTTCCCTCAAAATATTTAGTACTGGCAAGCGGGCGGCGCGGAGGCTCCCCGGCCTGGCCTGGGAAACCGCAGCCAACACGGGTTGGGGAGGGGCACCCAACAAACGTCCCCATGTCAGGACAACTGTCCCACCACCCACGCAGGGCAGGGAGCTAAACGGGGATCCCTGTAGGCTCCCAAGTAGGGTAGGGAGCTAAACAAACATGGGCGAAGCCAGCCCTGACCCCGCCCTGCTCCTGGTAACCTGCCCCCCACCATGATGGACAGTCATGGTGCTTGGCCATGGTGGCCCTTGCCCTGAGGCAGGTATGCTGAGTCTATATCGGCATTGGCCAATATCGGTCCGCGTGGGTGACCCTTCACCCGAGCTGTGTCCTCAGCGATTTTATGAGCACACAGTCTGGGCTAGCAACATACCTGCCCTGGGGCAGTAGTCTAAGCGGGAGGTGATGAGAGAATGGATTAGGGTTTTGGTAGCGTGTTCAGACAGGAAGGGATGGATTTTTGCAATATTATAGAGGAAGAAATGACAGGTTTTGGCAGTGTTTCACATGTGAGCAGAGAAGGAGAAAGAGGAGTCAAAGATGACCCCAACTGCAGGCTGAGGGGACAGGAAGGATGGCAATGTTCTCCACAGAGATGAAGAGAAATGGGAAGGGAGAAGTGGATTTAGGAGGAAAGATAAGAACATCTGTTTAAGGTGATGGTGAGATATCCAGGCGGTGATGTCAGACAGACAGGCTGAGATGTGGGACTGGATTCTGGGTGAGTGTTCTGGTGCAGAGAGGTAGATCTGAGAATCATTGGAATAACGATGGTACCAAATGGGAGGACATGTTTGGCTCCCATGTATTCAAAGCCAGGGGTACAGTACCATGTACTTTTGCACATGTGCAGTACAGGGGGCCGCCATTTTTCCGATGTGCAGTACAAGGTGCAAAGATTGTTGAGCCTAACCAGATCTCTGGCAAGCCAGGGAGTGGATGGCAGTCCAATATGCATTTTGCCAGACTGTATTAATCTGGACCTGAAATGTTCATCTCAGTCGTTGCCTGAGTTCCAACACTTGTGCGTTTGCCAATCAGAAGTCAGGCACCCCGTGAACAAATTTAGTCACATAGTTAAAAAGAATGTGGAGGAAAAAAATTCTGTCACCCCCCCCACCCCCCCCCGTTTTGGGTGTGAGAAAGCGCTGCAAGTCAAATGATTGCCTTCAGACTCGGATAGGATTGCCGTGCGCTTTCACAGAAAAGTGTCTCCAGTTTGGTCAGGCTAAGGTTTGAACGTTCGCCTGGCGAGAGAGAGACCATGTCTCTCCTGGAACAAGGTCTAGATTGTATTTTGAAAACAAACACTATCATTACAGCCGACATCTTGGAAATCTCCCGCAAGCTGCAGCCGAGCCTCTCGCTGACAAAGTGCCGCTATTTGTCACGCTGGCAGCGTGGGAGATGGGTGGAGAAGGCTGAACCAGATGCACCTGTTTTCACTACATTAAACCAGCTGCTAGAGATTCTCTCTGTTCTCATTTCTTGGCCCTTTGAACACAATGAGGGTTGCTTCACCAGGCTAATTTTGATTTAAGATGAGCGGACTGCCAGGCTCCCTGGGGCTTGGAGCATAATAGTAGCTTTTGTTTTTTCCCGAGATGGGAAGAATTACAGCGCAAGGAACGAGTGCATTTATCCAAGTCTAAAGCCAGACAAAGTGTTTCGCCTCCAGTCTGTGATAGAGCTGAATGGAGGAGCTATTAACTGACACTCTCTGTTTGGGGTTATATCGGAGCTTGCCTTCTAGGGCACATTCTGATGAACAGTTCATAATTTGATGTAGTTGGACCTTACTTCGGATGGACTCCTGAATTATTTGCATGAACAGAGAAGAGAAGTTTGTACTCCTGCTTCTGGAGAAGCATTTGGAATAGATGGACCAAACGCTCATCCAGTGGATAGGAAAATTATGTAACACCTGCTTCATAGATAACCAGCTCAATAATGAGGGAGAGAAACTAATCGTGGCTAAACATTAGGAACAATTTTCTAACTTCCAAGACCGTCTGGCAGTCAAATAATTTGCCAGGAGAGGCTGTGGAGGTGTCATCACCAGAGGCCTTTAAAAATAGGCTAGTCTAGAGCTGAAAGAGAGACCCACAAAAAATGGCCTAACCTACCAAGATTGCAGTATCCAAATTGTTTTGAATGGATCAGGTACTAAACAGGTGGATCAGACTTAGCGCCCAATGAGCTTCCTGAATTT
Source organism: Sphenodon punctatus (assembly GCA_003113815.1). NCBI lineage: Eukaryota > Metazoa > Chordata > Lepidosauria > Sphenodontia > Sphenodontidae > Sphenodon > Sphenodon punctatus. Next base: position 3,496,204 of record QEPC01009472.1, on the reverse strand, counting down.
CCGTTACCAAATTACTGTTACCAAATTACCATTTTCTGCCAGTTTACCAATGATCACGTTACCATTTTCCTGTCCATTCTGTTCATCTATTGATTGCTCTGCGTCGGAAAGACACTAAAAAGGTAGTATGGTCAATCAGAGTGAGTCGGTAAAAAGGTAAACAGTAAAATGGAAACTTGGTAACCTGATAATGTTAATACCCATCATTTCCGGTAGTTGGGTACTCATCTTGGTATTTAGGTACAAAATACCAAGCATTTAGGTACCAATTGGGTACCCAGTTAACTGCATGAAATTTCAGCTATTACCTTCTAAGACGTTTCTCACTCAGGAATGGTGTAGGATGCTGCTTAATGATGAGGGCTGGACTAAATAACTTTGGGGGTTCCTTGCAGCCTGGGATTCAATGAATCACAGTAGGATAGGGCAGGGCTTCGTGTCCCAAAGCAGAGATGGGAAGGAGATGGTACAAAGGGGACACGTCCACCTCTAGCACTGAGATCCAGAAGTAAAATCATTGGGATTGTGCTGAGATAGTTTCACCTGCGCCAACTTCCTGCTCAAAGAACATCTGGAGGATCATTTATTTGATGCATTTTGCAATTTTTTCTCTCCAATAAATAATTAAATGAAACTGCCCCCCCTCCCCCCCCCCTCCCCCGGTCTCTGCCTTTCAGCCAGATTGAGCAGAGCTGGTCGGGTGATTTGTGAAGACATTTGCCGAATAGCTGAGCAGGGGAATGACACCGTTTTTTTTTCCTGGAATGAAATATTAGATGAATCATATTTGTATATCATTTGTTCAGTGAAGCAAATATAGTAAATTAAATGCCTTGGTACTATGGAGACAGACAGACAGACAGACTATGGGAGAGAGAGAGAGAGCGAGCCAGCCTGACAAAGTATCTAAGTATTGGATGACTAATATTTCCTTATTTGCCCAGCCATGATGTCAAAGAAAGAAAACTAATTAGAGTCTTTCTTTCTTCTCCCCACCAGCACGGGGCTCAGAGGATTCTTCATAGCAAGGCCTGAGCTTCTGAAATGCAAAGGAATCAGTAGCTGTGTGAATGCCTTTGTTCCAGGGCAAGACAAACACAGACTAACAAACAAAACGAGTGGTGAATGGGTGTCGTGTGAATGTCTCCTACTTCCGCTGGCAGGATGGACGGGGCCAGCCCGGTGGGGACAGTCGCCCCTTGAACTCGCTAAAGCCCGAGTGGCGGCGGGCAGCAAGATGGCCGCACTGTGAAGACAACAGCAGGGTGGAGAGGGGGAGCTGTGTTTATCTCCCAGCTCAGGAGTCCCTCATGAGTGAATTCCAGCTCAGGCGCGAATTCAGCAGCGCTCCTGCTCTCAGGTAGAAACGACAAGACAGGGTGGACACACCAGCTTGTTTACATCCCAAACGAAAGGTGAAATGATGGGATTATGTACAGTTGATGGGCAATTAAATTTAAATACAGGCATCGGTGGCTGCCTCTGGGCTGGCGTTTCTCCATTAAACAAGCTGGAACATCCCTTCTCCATCTGAGGGGAAGGCAGAGTGCATGACTGGGTGAGATCTCGTGGGATTAATGACCCCGTCAACAAACTGGCTGACGAAAGGGGAGGGAAAGAAGGTGGGTTTTTTTTTTTTTTTATGAGGTTCTAAATAATTAACAAGCGATTCCTGCTCCCTGGCTTCACTCTGTTCAGGCCCCAGAGCAAGTAACATCCGTGACATGCCACTCTTGGTTCCCTAGCAACAAGGCAAGGCATGGAACTGTGCTCGGCCTTATCTCAACAAGATGTTACAGCAATTTTAATATTCATCACCGCGCAGGAAAGAAAGCCGGCGGTGTCGGAGGGGCTAGGGGGAAGAAGGTGTTCCTGGCAAGAGGCAGGCAGGGAGGGGAAGAGAGCGAACACAGACATGTAGTCGTGTTCATACGTGTGCAGGAACATGCATACCCATGCGACAGTTTAGGTCTGTGTATGTTGCGCAACGCGGCAACAGTTAGAACTGGGTACCCCCATAGAAATTGCAGTTCTTGATGTAACTTGGTAACCTTGGGAACGCACTAATTGATGCTCATGCTAAACGGTAGGACTGAAAAAACGAGAGAGAGTCTCACAAAATTGGGCAAGATTCAGGAACCCGTAAAACCGCTCTGCGCATGCCCAAAATGGCTGCTGTACAGAATGGTCACGCTGGCCACTTTGCACATGCTCAGTGCTGGTTTTTCGTCCGTTTGAATGTCGATGAGAACGGGTTGAGAATGGGCCGATTCTCCTCCCATTCTTGTTTGTGCGAATTCTCACTGAGATTTGGTGAGATGGCGAGGGCACGTTTTAGCCCTACTAAGACGTACTGAAATACTATTTTTTGTCCTGATTTTTCAAATTCTGGTATCAATCTGCTGGCTTCTGGTACTGATGTTTTGATTGCCTGTATTGATTTTCCTACTTGTGGTACAGATTTTTTGACTTACAATCCCCTATTCCTTTGCCAATTTACTTGGTAACTCGGTAATAGTAGTACCTGGTATTTTGGGGTAATCAGGTGCCTAACTGGTACTTGGAATTGTGGGTATTATCCACGGGCTAGCAAATGAGCTACCTGTTTTAGCTGTAGGACAGTATGCTTTGTCTGTGCAGTTAGGACTGTGTATGCCTTCATATACATGTGCACCTTGGTGTGTGTGCATCCCATGGTGGAATTTGTGTGAGGGTATGGATGTTAACAGATGTCCTTCTGGACGTCCATCCTACCTGGGGGATGGAGAGGGCTTCCCTCAGTCAGGCAAGATCTGACCATGGGAACAAATGTTCCCATGACAATCCTGGCTCTGTGTGTGTGTGTGTGTGTGTGTGTGTGTGTGTGTGTGTGTGTGTGTGTGCAGGGAGTGACATGTGGTCTCCCAGTCACGCAACCACACTCCTGGAGCCACCCCACCTCCCCGCCACAATGGGCATCCATGGCTGCCTATTACAGGCAAGCATGGCAGGGTGCCATGGCAAACCTCCATGCCGGGAGGAGCCGGGGCCAGGAACAGATGTTTCCACCCATTTCAGCCCAGCTGGGTGGCTGCTGGACCCGGATCATGGGGCCACTTTGATCTGGGCCCAGGAGCCACTACAAATGTACAAACATGACGTTGGCCAGGTTGGGCCACAGTGGGCCTAACTGGGTCAGTGTCATGTCTGTCAACACCCTATATTCCATGTGACTGTATGTAGGAAGATGTTACTGTGCATGTGTATCATGGTAATGTGCATGGTGCTCCGGTCTCTGCACTGGCTGCCCTGCTATAGTATTCTGGGCCTGGTTCAAGGTGTTGGTGATGACCTATTAAGCCCTACACGGCCTAGGCCCAACCTACCCGCAGGACCGCCACACTCCCCGGACACTGGATTGACCCCTGTGGTGAACCGGGGGCGCCTTTCTCAAAGTCCCCCAGGTATCCTGGGGGGCGACTTGGGAGAGGGCGTTCTCGGTGGCCACCCAGAGGCTGTGGAACTCCCTCCTGGCAGAGGCCCGGGTGGCTCCAGACCTCCCCTCCTTTCGATGAAGATGCAAGACCTGGCTGTTCCGCCAGGCATTCGGTGAGGGAGATGGGTGAAGGGTGGGGGAACTGGGTCAGGGAGGGGGACTGATGTGTTTTGACTGCATCCATGGATGTGAAATAAATGTTTTATTGTGTATTTATATTATATTTGTTTTATTATTATATGTTTATTGTATTTTATGCCTTATTAGCTGCCCCAAGCTGCTTTAGCAGGAGGGATGGGGTATAAGTTATTTAAATAAATAAATAAATAAATATGCACACGATACACATGTTTTGTGTGAGTTTCTATATGTACATTTGTGAATATGTTTGAATTCATGCCTGTATGTCTACACGTTGAGCTTGCGTGCGTGTGTGGCGTATCTTATTTATTTATTTAGATTTTTTTTATCCCACCGTGTCCTTTAGGCTCAGGGTGGCTTAAAATTCTTTAGCTTATTAACTGTGACGTGAGCAACTAACTAATGAACTCAACTCTTAATCCTCACAACAACCCTGTGAGGTAGGTTAGAGGCTGAGAGATCGGTGACTGGCCCAAGGGCACCCAGTGAATTCATGGCTAAAGTGAGACTTGACGTGAGGGACTCCCTCTGCCGCCTGGTCCAAGTACTGCACGTTTAACCACTACACCACACTGGCTCTCTCTATGTTTTTAACCCTTGTCTCTCCCTATGTCCCCTCTCCTTGTCTTCCCCCTCCAAGTCTATTAGATTGTAAGCCGTAGGCAGGGACTGTGTCTATCTCATTGTTCTGTAAAGCGCCAGGTGCACAGCTGACGCTATACAAATGCTAATAATAATTAATTAATAATAGGTGTGGCTATGCATCACAGAAGGGCAATGTGTAAGAGAGTGTGTTCTGTGTATGAATGTGTTGAGGTGCATGCGTGGTAGAACTGAATCAAGAGTAGGGCTGTAGCGGAATGTCGCAGCGGTAGCTATTTCCGCCGGAAACAGCGTTTCCGCAATTAGAGGTAAGGCATGGCAGAGACTTACATTCCACTAATTTCATTCCGCTACTTCCGCAGTTCCACTAATTTCATTCCGCTACTTCCACAGGCTTTGCAAAATAGCAGAAACATGACATTTCTGCTACTTCCGCCATTCCGCCAGCACCACAAAATAGCGGAACAGCGGTTTTCTGACAGTTTTCGACAATTCCGCAATTTTTCCGATAGTTTCCGAATTTGCAGAATGCCAGCGGAATTAGCGGAATGTCGGCAAAAAAGCTGCGGTGTGGCGCGGGCAATTCCGAAATGGCAGAATGGAATCGCGGCGCGGTAACAGCTGCTGCTACATCAGCCCTAATCAAGAGTTGCACCTGTTGAAATTGCGTATATATATATATATGCAAGTTGGTGTGAGTTTGTTGGAAAAGGGGACAGTTCTGGGTGTTTTTACCCAGACGCCCCCATGCATGGCCACCCACTCTCCATGTGGGGGCTTGTCGCTTGTGTAAATTCGGTGCATGGGAGTATGCACTCCTGTGACTTATGCACCGCCCACCCTGCCTACGCAGAGTGCCCCGTGCAGGGATGGTGTTGTGTAGACAGGGTGGCCGTGCGTAGGGCCACTTGTGTGAAATGCCCCCCTATGCATGATACCCCGCACCCGCCCCACTTGCCAAGCACATGGACCCCCCCTGCCCCTGCCGCAGCGCTCATGTAAAACCACCCTGTGTGTGAAAGTGCCTCCCTGGATGGAGTGTGGACGTGTGCAAGGCGTGTGTGTGTCAGAAGGAGAATGAGGGAGAGTAATGCTATTGCAACGGGTGCAAAGAATCAGACCACCCTTACTGACCAACCCCTGCTTCATCCAGAAGGAGCGACGGCCTTTATTTATTCTGACTGTTCATTATTCTCTCCCCTCGGCGCTGTGTGGCGTGAGCGCTGTTAATCAAGATTGTTCCAGTGACATCTGTGTAACAGCAACAGCAGCCATTGCCCGTTCTACCTCCACTCTCGCTGGTGTTTATGGTAACCTGGCGAGCTTTATTTCAAAGAAATGATGGGCACTGGGGACTTTGGGGAGGGGGAAGGTTTTTATGTGTAATGAGCCAGATGGGTCTATTTCTAAAGCAGCAGACGGTAGAGTAATAATAAAAAGTCCAGCAAGTCCTTAGCTCTAATGCAGTGGAAAGAGATCAAACAGCATTGAAGATGGCCAACTTCTGTTGGTGAGTGACTGAGAGCTTCTTCATGCAGAAAAGAGGCAGAAAATTACCCAGGGCACAGGACACACTTGGAGCAGGAGTGTAAAAACCATACCTCTTCCGTCAGCCTCGGAGCGCTTTCTCATGTGTGTTAATAATGGGCGCCCGTCGGCATCGCAGGGAAGTCTGGGACTCAAATGATACACAACGTCTGTCTCGCGAGAAGGGTGTAAATGAGGCTCTTTTCTGGCAAACATGCCCGTTTGGTGGAGTACCTTTTCCCTACCCTTCCACATCTGCCGGCAAAGATCTGCATTTCCGCCCTTCACATGAGACGGGAAGCTGCGCATCTTTTGAGTCCCAGACTTCCCCATGGTGCCAACGGGTGAGTATTAACACATGTGAGAAAGTGGTCTCGGACTTCTCTAGTAGTTTCCTTTTGTAGGCCGCTTTTAGACGAGCGGTGCGCGATTGCGCATCGTGATTGCGCAGAATTAGAAACGGCCACATGTATTCATTACACGAGACGGAAGCGGGGGATTAGGCACATCTTATGGCAGTTGCGCATTTTTAAAGTCCGCAAATTAAATACCTCATGATCGTTTTTAGTGAATTTCTCCTCTCACTGTGACTTTTACAGCTTTTCCGTGATTGCCATGACTTTTGCTTTAAAAACACCGGAGGAGCTGCCACTGACTCACCCCGTACAAGTGCCGCCAAGAAGAGTGGCATGGAGACCGCAGTCAGCGCCGGCTGCCGCGCTGCCATCTCCAGGGTTCTCCAAGCCCCATCCCTTCGGAGCACAGCGTGGTTAGAGGTGGAGCTTGAAAAGAGCCACCCGGCAGAGCAGCATGGATACCACACTCAGCGTTGGCTGCCACACCATGTTGCTCCAAACCTGAGCGCGGTGGGGCTAGAGGCAGAGGGTGGGGTCAGAGCTCGAGGCAGTGTTGTGGCAGAAACAGCAGCATTCCCTCTGCCTTTCCTCACCCCTTGCTCTGCCCTCCCTCCTTCCTGGGGGTTTCTTTCTAAGAGAGATAAGGGAGATGGCAGGTTCCCTTTCCCTCTGCCGGGGGCTTTCATTCAGAGAGATATGGGAAAGGGGTGGGGGTTCCCTTTCCTCCTTCCTGGGGACAGCAGGCTCCCTTTCCGGCTGCCCTGGGTTTATAATCTAATAATATGTTATGTTAAGAAACATTAAATAAAAGTAAAATGGATTATTATTTTTTTGCCCATGACTTTTCTGTGACTTTTTATCCTTTCTACCATGATCTAGTCATGACGTTTTAGAAAAAATACTGTGACAGAATCGTAGCCCTAATTATGATTGTACGGAGCCAGATACGTAGTAGGGGTGGGTGTCTGGAGGAAATTGCAGATGCGGCTCTGTTGCTGCTTTGCCAGGTGCCCCAGTGCCACCACTGGAAGCTGAGCTAAATGCAGCAAGAGCTACCAGGGCACATGGCTGGGGTTAGGAGGGGCAGGGGAGGGGGAGCAGCTGACAAGGAAGCACGGCACCTCCCAGAGCTAAGCACAAACCTGGGGATCCCAGTCTCTCCTTGAGACAACATGAGCGGGGTAAGCTTCAGCTGGGCAAAGCATGGAGTGATGCAGGGATTCCGGTACTTACTTAGGATATCTCTACCCTGATCCACATACACTCAGTGTCTGAGAGAGACGGAAAGTAGGGACAGCAACTACGGTTACGGATTAGTCCGTAACTGCCCTTCGTACCAGTCCAAAACAGTGGTCTGCAAAATTACGGATCCGCTGTTACGGACCCGGGTTCCTCCCCCGCCCCCGGGGCCCTGGTATGGTACTTATCCGGCACAGGGTGGGCTTGATTGAAGGTCTGGTGGTCAGCTGCTTGATTCAAGGTCCTCCTGTGTGACATTTTGCAAAAGAGCAGCTGTTCTGAGCGTGTGCAAAGGGCCCATTCGTGCATGCACAGAACGGTTGCTCTTTTCCAAAATGGCGTCGACACTGACGGTGCCATTTTGCGAAAGGGCTGCACATGCACAGAATGGCCACAGCAGCTATTTCGCACACATGTGCTGCGGAGCAGGGACCTCCATAGCATGGTGCGGCAAGGGGGAGCCTGCCGGGCGGACTCCTCCACAAGAGAGAAGCCCCCCTAGACCTCCAATCAAGCGGCAGCCCACCAGACCTTCAATCAACCCCCCCCTGAGGCCAGTAAGTACCATACCAGGGCCCTGGGTGGGGGTGGGGGCTGGGAAAGACAAAGCTGGGGTGGGGGTAACCGGTTTGTTTTTTAAATTTAATTATGGATCTGTCCCTACCGTACCCATAATTAAATCTGGAAAAAGAATAAACCGTACCTGTATCAACCCATACCTGAAAATAGGTGTGGATTGATGCCCGTAACAGACAGACAAGCTTCCCATGGAAGGAAGGATGAATGGACATTGCACCATGGCTGGATAGACGTTGGAGCTGAATGGATGGGCATCACAGCTGGATGGCTTGATGTTGCATATGGCTGGATGTTACGGACGGACGGACGGACGGACGGATGGATGGATGGATGGACGGACGGATGGACGGGTGGATGGCATGGAGATAGATGGATAGAGAGAAAGATGTCGTAGGAGGGAGGAATGGATGCCAATGGTTGATGGCAAGATAGATATTGAAGAGACGGGCAAGTAGGCATTTCAGAAGGGCGGATAGATGCACAAGCAGTAGAGATGGGAAGAAGGACAGAAAGATCTGTGTCACAGGGAGCCCCACCTCACCGTGGGTTGAGTGTTGTCAGGATCAAGCCCAAATGGAATGTCACGCCAGCATTAAATCCTTAACAGTTTATTTATAGGCAAAGTCCCAGGCCAGGTACCAGACCTTTGGCCAGTCAACAATATACAACTCAGCGTAGTCAAATAGAGTCCCAGACTAGCTCCTCCAACTCACTTCCAGGTCCAGACCTCATCTCTCCAGGCATCCAGGTCAGGAACCTTCCAAGCAGCCTTTTCAGGAGATGCACTCTCCTCAGTAGTCCAGAGAAGACTGCTCCTTCCTTCAGGCTGGCTCTGCTTTTATACTGTTCACCACGCCCACCGACTTCCACTTCCTTCTAGCAGCCATCTTAGGTGGTTCGCTTAGGGCAGGCACCATCTTGTGGCCCTCTTAAAGGTATAACAACCTTACTGTGGCACCACTCTGCCACAATCTGTTATTAATCATTCTGAGTAGAATATGCATCTCAGTGGGGCCCATCCCACGCCCTGCGGACCACTGCGCGGAGCACACACAGTGCACGCACACATCCCCAGGCCGGGGCATGTGGTGCACACGCAAACCGTGCCGCTGTGCACGTGTGCGTGGCACCACGCAAGGGACATGGGATCAACCCCACCAGCTTTTAGACCCCCATTGTTTTAGGTGCCATATACGCAAATAATGAAAGCAGTTCATATTCCAAAGTGCGTAAGTCTAAGCAGAGAGAGATTGAGAGCTACCAAATAATGGATGGAGGATTAGATAAAATCCTAGACGGTCACCGCTGGAAGAGACCTCTTGGGTCTGCCCAGTGCGTCAGGCCCCTCGGTCTTGAACCCTTTGCCCCTTGGGGTGCTGCTCCAGTTGCTGGCACGTCCACCTATGCCTGATTGCTCTGCTTCCTGATTGGGTGCCAGCCAGTATACAGGGCATGCTGGTACCAACAGGACATTGAGCGAAGCAGTCTTTCTCCTCTCCCCCGATGGCCGCATCTCTCCACCTTCTGGTTGTTGTCGTCATTGGGTGTTTTTACACACACATTTCTCCTGCATGTTTTCTGTTACATCCTAAACTTTCTGTGTGTCTAAATCACTCACCCGGATCTTAAACCTCTGGCTCGTTGAACTTCTGCATAGAACTTCTCCCAGAACGTTTGTGTGTAAAAGGTTCTCCTGGTAAACTGCTTTGTTCCAGGCAGCTGTGGTCACTTGGTTTCCATGGCAGCCCCTCATGTCCACAGCTGTGGCTACTTTAGGCTGCCTCAGGGCAGTGTGTGTGTGAAGAATGCATCCGGAATTTAATTGTGGACTTGTAAACTCAGAAGATTGAAAGACCAGCACTGTAAGGTGTGTGTAAAAATGCCCTTTGTGTGCCCCGGTGCTCTAGTCTTGTCTTGCAGTCACGGTTCTTGGTAAGTTTCCCCTCAAGCCTCCAGGCCCTGTATTTCCCCGCTAGCTACCAGGTCTTGTTCCTTGTTTCCAGGTCCTGTCCTCACCCTTCTTACAGACCCCTTGCTCCCTCCTTGTCTTGGCTTCCTTGATTCTTCATTCCTTGTTCTGGACTCTAGTGACGAGCCGTGTGCTCTCGGAGTCTGGCAAGGTAGTCCCCTGTGATGAGCGTCACTCTCCCTTGGATCGGAGGACAGCTGAGGGGGATCTCCCAGTCCCCTTACCCTGCTTCTAACCCCTCTTTCACTTCCAGGTCTGTTCCCCCCCCTTCTAGCCCCCCTTTTACCTCCCCACCTCTCGGCCTTATCCCTGTCTTATACAGTGCCGATAGAGTGCCTGGCTCCTCTTTGAACTACATGGGATTGAACCCTGGCTAGTTTCTGGTTGAATAAGATCATTGCTAAACCACAGGATGCAAAACTTCCTTCCCCCTCTTTCCTGGCCGAACTTGTCTCCCATCAGTCCCTCCACAGCAGATTGCCCTGATGAGCCAGCTCATCTAGCTAATTTTAGCAGCAACACATCCAGCCCCAGACACACTGGAAAAGAACGAGCTCCATCTTTGGAACACAGAAAAATGTTAGTCTGTTTGCACAGCGATAACACGTCTCCTGGGCCTCATCCAGCCTGCAGTAAATCCCGGGAATGCGGCAGCGCTAACACGGCGTGCCAGCTACCAGGGAAATGCTGTAGCTTGTAGCAAGAGCAGTGCTAAGAATTCTGTATAGACCTGAAATAAGTACCTTTAAAAAAACGGGTATATACCCGCTGAATTTCTGATACCCAACACTGAACATTTTGGAAACGTTTTGGTACCTGGACCTGTTTTCAGTTGGGTCCTTGAAATACGGAACTGTCAAAATGCCAACAGACTGGTATATTGAAATACCAGTTTCATCCTAATCTCATCATGGATTTGGGGGTGGGGGGAAGTTTGGTTATTATTTCGGGTTTGAGGTAATTTCAAGCATTCAAGTACTCAGTAACTGAATGTTCATTTTTTCCCTTTTCTTTGAGTACTCGAGTGGTATTTGGGTGCTGATTTGGATAGTACCCCACAATGCGGGTATGAGCCGCCCTGGGTAGCAAACCAGGGAGCCGTTTCAAGGAACTGTCCGGTGAATGTGTACAAGGGATGTCGTTTACAGAACCGTCCCGCTGCATGTTGAGGCCAAGGGTGTGGCAGTAAGGGACAGCTCATCCAGCTGCACTGGGGCTCCTGACCTTGGGGTGAGGTGGCATGTTCCCTGGTGCAGCCATGTTCCCTACCATGGGGGAACGGGGGAGTGTTTGGTTACATTCCATCTTCTTTCTGCCCCAGGGCCCATTCCAACCGAGCAATGTCCTTGGTGGAGGCTCTGAGGTCTCTCTCTGCTTTCGTATTTAGATAGATCTTGCCAGGAAAACTAGCAGGGGACGTTGATGGGCCCCAGGACTGGTAGGTCAGATGCTCAGGATTATTGTACTGGGTTCTTCTGTGAAAGCCACAGGGAATGTTTTTGGGCAACACGTAGCGAGCTATTTGAGCCAGGACAGGTTGGTGGAAGCAGGCCAGACTTGTGCTGCTCGCTGGGGGACAGCATAGCAACCAGCTTTTGTCACACATTGCCCTGTTACATCTAGCTGGGCGAACGTGGTTTGTACTGTGTGTTTATCATGCAACACGGCGGAGGACAGCATGGTACTGCTGCTGCTACACACCAAGATGTAGCTATTGGTAGACATGACATGCCCTTCTTCTTTCCCTGTTCCTCTTCCATCCGGTTGGATCCCTGGCACCCTGAGCTTGCTCCAGTCCTTTATAAATGCCCATGGGCTGCTGCAAGAGCCACGTTGTTGTGGGAACATGAGAGAAAGCGTGGGGGGAGAGGCGGACCTCAAGTAGAACCTGGTGTGTTCCGGGCCCTGCTGGGGCACCCACTACACCTGATTAGAGCTGAAATGAATAACCGTTACTATCCAGTATCCATCTGGATGTTATATATCTGAGATATCCAGTATCAGGACAGGTACCAAATGGTATCCATATCCAGTTTAATATCCGGCAAAACTCTGGTTCACTGGGTAACTGTTTACTAAATTGCTACTTACCAACGACTGTTTTCCAAATTACCATTTATCACATCACCATTTAATTACCGTTTGACCTTTTTACTCCCTCCCTCTATCTGGACTGCTTTGGCTATGTGGTAATGCCAGTAAATGGTAATTCAGTAATTCAGTAAATGGCAATCGATAAACGGCAATATCTGGTATTCCAGTTTAGCGGTTAAACTCTGCAGATATTAGATCGTGGCTGAATAATCGCCAGACTATTCTCTACAGAATAATGTTGGATCATTTTTTTACTATCCATTTTGGTTCTCCTCCTGCTCCCCGGGCAGCCTGGGGGTGGGGTGCCTGCCCCTCTGCTGTCCTACGCATCTTCCCGGTGGTGAGGGTGAGTAGCAAAGAAAATCTCCACCTCCAGGCTTGCTCCTGTCAACTTGCTCCCATCAAGTTGGCCAAATGCTCTGGTGCCTGAACTGATGGCTCCAGCCTCTCGACAACTCCATGAATCACAAATCTCCAGAATCCTGGACTGGATGGAGCTGGGTTTTATTGCAGTCTGGCCTCATACTTGTGCTTCTCTGTGCATCAATGGGAAATTTCAAGTGGAAAAACTCCAGCACCTAGAGGATCCATTCCTGCTAAGACTTACGCCTGTGTGTATCAGTAGTACACATTGCTTCCTTTAACATTGGACTGAGCCCATTGAAAGCTATGCCTGGGGCGAGAGGTGGGCAGGGGGGGCATAAACTGCCCCCAATGCTTCTGCATCTATCCCTCTGGATTACAGTTCTTTTCCGAAATGGTTAAGGTGCTTGACATAATTAGTTCTTAATTGTTAGCAGCTGTACCCATTATCAGTTTAATGCCTAATTAATTGTTACAATTAATGCTGCCTTGCCTACCCTGTCTTAAGGAGTGTTTGCGTGGCAGGGCAATGTTGTTTAAGTTACATCTTAATTAATTTGCTTTTCTATTTTTTTTAATTTTTTTTTTAGCATTTAATTAAATATCCTAAATCCGTGTCTGTTTCCCCTCTGCACGCAATTAGCGAGCCAGGGGTCAATTAAAGCCGCGTTAACCTCCAAACCATTCCACCGACATGGTGGGCCAAGTCGTCAGCCCCCGATTAGCTGCACAGGAAATATTGATTGTGCTCCGAAGGCATGCTTATCCCTCGTCACAATGCAGAGAGTGAGGCTGTTATGATTGCGGTCATGGCTAATTAATAGCTGAGGAGGCCTGCTCCATGCTGAACAGGAAGGCTTTGGAAACACAAGCAAGTCGGTTTTGTTTAGGGAGAGTTCCTACTGGATTGAAGTCATAGAGTTTTTAGTCCTCCAGTCGCTAGAGAGGACAAAGATGAGTTGCAGGAGGTGCTCAGTAAAGGGAAGAACTTCATGGTTTAATTCTTTGTTGAAACATAGATTGTCCTCTCTCTTTCTAATCACACAATGGTCCCAGCTCATCTGTTGGTGGCTGAGTTTTTGTGCTGCTGACAATGCAATCAATGTAAGCAATGTAAGCCAGTTCGGTATCTGTGAAAACTCGGGCCTTGAACCCATGTTTCTAGAGCAATGCCACTGCTGCTCCTTTTCTCAGCCTGGAACTCTCTCCTGTAGGTCATCCCCAGCTCACCCGTGCCCCTCCTCTCCACCGCTTCCCAATTGGCTGGATCCCAGCATATAAATTAGGGGTGTGAAGACGTAATTTTTTCTACTAGTTACGAAAATGAAATGGAGCCCCATTCATTTTTGTAACTACTGGTATGAAAACGGATGAGTAAGCAAACGAGTGTCATTTACTTTCATCCGTTTTTGTGTAAAAACAAATAAAAAATAAATAATACAAAGGCTCCTGTGTTTGCACAAAATGGCCACTGGGGGGCGGTGGGCGTTCTGCGCATGTGTGTCCATTTCCAAAACGATGCCGACGCTGCTGGTGCCATCTTGGAAAAGGGCATCCATGCGCAGAAGGGCCCCAGTGGCCATTTTGCGCATACCTTGTGATTTAAATTTTTTACAAATGACTAGGGCTGATGCGGCAGCAGCTTTTACCGCGCCGCGATTCCGTTCCGCTATTTCGGAATTGCCTGCGCCACACCGCGACATTTCTGCGGATATTCCGCTAATTCCGCCGGAATTCTGCAAATCGCGGAATTGCGGAAAAATCGTGGAAAAATCGCGGAAATCGCGGAAAACCACTATTCCGCGATTTTTTGGCGCTGGTGGAATTGCGGAAATAGCGAAAATGTCATGTTTCCACGATTCCACTAAGTTGCGGAATTAAATAAGCGGAACCGCGGAATGAAACCGCGGAATGAAAGCCTCTGCCATGCCATTCCACTAATTGCGGAAACACTGTTTCCGCCGGAAATAGCTACCACTGCGATATTCCGCTACAGCCCTACAAATGACTATTACTACTTATCTTTTCTATAGCGCGACGAGGCGTATGCAGCGCTTTACAGTCACAGATTTTGGAGGCAGGTCCCTGACTCAATGGGCTTACAATCTAAGATGGACAAGGATGCGGGGAACACAGGGAGAGACAGACACACAGATATTCCCATTTTTACAGATGGGGGAACTGAGGCTGAGACGTGCCCAAGGTCGCCCAGTGAATTCATGGCTAGGGCGGGATTTGAACCTTGGCTCCCCAAGTTCACATCCACCACCTTATCTACTACACCACACTGGCTCTAAAATGTATTATTCATTTTAATAATAAAATGAATAGTATTTAAAATAAATAAAAAATAAATAAATCACTGTCCGTGCGTCAAAAGGCCGTCAGGCTCTTCTGCTCATGTGCAGCCTTTCTCACAATAGCGCTGGCAGCGGTGCATTCATAGAATAGCCTGGTGGCCATTTTGATCGTAGGAGCCTCCCTGTCGTGGCGTTGCCCCAAGACTTGATCCTCTCTCTCCGGACCCCTGCTGCCCTTCACAATCTACTTCCCCAAGCCCTGAGCCTTGTGAGCTTGCCCCTAAGTCTAGCCCTGCTTGGTGTCGCTGTGGTGAGGCTACGGAAAAGGCCCAAGAAGGCAGTTAGGGATGCGTAAAGTATTTCCAAGGAGGTGCTGCCGCCACCACACGGGACCCAGATTCTTAATAAACATAAATGTCCATGGCAAGTTTTGTTTTTCATTTCCTCCTACATCTCTTATAGATTCCCAGGGGAGGAGAAGAGGACCAAGCCTGATGGCGGGGGTTGGGGGTGGGTGGGTAGGAGATAGGGGTAGATTTGTACCAGGCCCCCAAGCTCAGGGGAGGGGTCCCCCACACTTCTGTGATTTGTAATTTGTAGGTAGAGGTGGTTTGTGGGTCATGACCTTGGTGATGGAGTGGCTCAGTGTGGGACGAAGGGGAGTCTATTGGATTGCAGTCTCTCTGGCCACAGAGGACTGAGTATGTACTCTTAATCGAACCAATAACAGGTGTATGTATCAGTCTGTCAAGAGCGCTATGAGCCACTGAGTCCTTGGTCTGGGAGAGAAACAGAACTTTCTTTCCTTCGGCCTTTCCTCCGACAAATCATCAAGGAAACGAGGCGATCCAAACAGTCAGAAGGACAAGAAAGGTGATGGCAAAGCCCTCTGGTCATTCCCAAAGCTCTTTCGAACAGTAGCCCATAATAACACCATCATTCATCCTGCTGCCTTCAGGCCCCTCATGGTTTCCTGGGTCAGGCATAATGTAGGGGAGGGGGGGGAGAGTGTGGCAGCTCTGAACAGTTTGAAGAGAGGAGCCCAAACCGGTCCACTCTTCTCCTTGTGAAATCAGCAGGCCTGCTGCCCGCGTGTTAAAAAGGTGAATAAAATTTGGCCATGACTGCGTCCCGAAAGATGATGAACTGGAGATGATCTCCCGCTTGCCTGACAGTCTCCTGCTGCCCCTAACCCATTTTTGCTCTTTCTCCCATGCTGCCCCTGTCCCTGGAACTCCTTTCCTGAACACTTCTGAACTGCTCCCTCCTGAAAACCTTCAGGCTTTCCTCCTGAAAACCTACCTCTTTCGTCCAGCTTCCCATCCACAGGTTGCTCAATAATGCTTCCTCTGCTGTCCTTTCATTCCATCCTCCATTCCACCCTCCTAACTAAGTGAAGCAACGTACACCTGCGACGTCTCAACTTCATGAATGTATCCCTGTCTTTCCCTCTTCTCCTGGCTTCCCCTCTCTTGGCCGGTCAAGATTGGAAGCCCACCGGGACAGGGACCTCTCCCTGATTGAATGATAGCTGGGTGCCAGGTACATTGCTGGCACTTTAATACAAATTATAATAAATCCAATATCACTGACTTCCCTTATGTTCCATTATGGCCTCTGAGGTCAGCCGGGAGCATCCCTTTGTGTTGTCTACCATCTTCCTTTAGAGTTTCTACAACAAGGGCACACAGAGATGCATTCTCGATGGCTGCTCCTTGATGATAGAACTCTCTCCCCTTGGAGATTCATCTAAGACCGAGCTTGCTTATCTTCCGGAGACAATGTAAGAACTTTCTGTTTGGCCAGGTGTTTGGAGGCAGGGATAATGGATGGGGTGGCGGGGATTGGGGGAAGGGTTGTAGTGGGTTAAGGGATTTTAAAGCCATTTTTCTATGTTGTTTTTCTATGTTCTAAGCCGCCCTGAGCCTCATTGGGAAGAGTGGCATATAGATTTGAATAAATAAATAAAGTAAATGATCATGAACAGGAGCGATCAACCATTGGCCTAATCCAAGCTCTCTGCAGTCTAACAATGCTGTAGGCAGATGATATCCTGCTTTAGAGCAGGTTGCTGGGGTTAGATGACCCCCGTGGTCCTTTACAACTCTGCAGTACTACAATTCTATTATCCTAAGTCAACTGGGGTGAATTTCATTGATTTCGATGACATTTGCGCCAAGCCCACTGCATGTGGATGTCGGTATTTAAGGATCAAGATCGGACTAAGTTCGGATAAGGAGTAGTACTGAGTAGTACTGAAATGGACATAAAAAAATTATGTGTGGTATTCCCGTTAGATTGATAGTTATTCATTTACCGGTTTACCACCAAACCGGATCACCAGACGTTATTGCATTACAGGCTGCCAATAGCTTTCTTGGGACAATACAAGGTGCTGGGTTTGACCTGTAAATCCTTGAATAGCCTGGGTCCCAAAGATCTGAAAGACATCCTCCCACATCCTGTCCCATTGCGGCCTCTGAGGACCGTTCAGTACGCCCTCTTGCAGGTAGTGGGACCATCTACCCATCAAGTTCATACAACAAGGGCACTTAGAGAAGTGTTCTCGGTGGCTGCCCAACAATTATGGAACTCCTTCCCCTTGGAGATTCATGTGATCCCAAGCCTGCTCATCTTCCAGAGGCAATGCAAGACCTTCTTGTTTGGCCAGGTGTCTGACAGGTAGGGGTAGGGTTGGGGTATTGCAGTTTGGGGATTTTATGTTGTTTTTATTTTACATGGGGATTTTAAAATTTTGATTTATTTTATGGACAACTATAGATGTTTTTATGTGTTGTAACTAGAGCTGAAATGGGTATTAAATTTCATACTCATGGGGATACCTACATTTTCAGGAACTGCATCAGGTATCTGATGGGTTACCTACAGACTGATTGGGTACCTAAATACCCTCCATATCAATTTTTTGATTTACCAATTCCCAATTAGTATATTAGTATACTAATTGGTATATTGAGTTGGGAAACAGATTTTTGGCATGAATTTTGTTTTTTAAAAAGTGACTGGAAGTAGTTCCCTGGGACCGGAAGTTGATTTTCCTGGGCAGAAAAGTTCATTTTCTGGGATGGAAACCCCATAAATAAGTGTTTTAAGGAGAATTTTTTTTTAAAAAACCCACTAAAATTGGAACTGGAAGTAGATTTCTGGGACTAAATAGTTAGAACTTGATGGAAACCCGATAAATTAATGGCGGGAGTTTGTATATCAACAAAAATGTCAAAAAATCAGTTTCAGAAGTTGACATTCTGGAACCGGAAGTTGACATTTTGGGACGTCGAGTTCCCAGTCGGGTTGTAGTTGAATCAGGTACTGGAAATTTGATGGGTAACCCAATTTTGCGGGTACCCTCTTTCAGCTCTAGTTGTAACCCGTATGGAGTCTTGAGGGAATGGGCAGGATAAACATGTAAATAAATAAATAAATGACCGCTTACTACATTACTGCATTACTGTATCACTGAATGTTACTGTTATTACTCTAAAAACAAGTCTGGAGGGAGCAGAATTTTTTTATGGATTATAAAGGTAGTGTGAGTAATTATGGTAAATTGGTAATCCAGTTAACCAAAACAAACGTGAACTACTACAGGATATTATTTGGTAGTCGATTGTATACCAGATTCCGCTGATACCATGAATTTGAGCCAGATTGATACTGGATAGTAGTTGGTACTGCCAGAGTCTGGCATCTAGTTTTGCTTTCCATTTCATGCAAGCAGTTGCTGCTACGTATGTTGCAATATATTAATTAACTAAAATCCCCCCCACTCCCTCCAGCTTTCTGCCCATCCTGGCTTTGTACACTTACGTCTGGATTTATTTCCTTCCAACAAGGTCTGTGGATGCTTGGGACCCACCCAACTGCATCTCTCTCTTCACAGCAGGCAGAAGGTGCCCAATGGCAGTGGGGAAAGCTTGAAAAGAATTAGGAACAAAAATCACATCAAAATCAGAGGAAAAGCTTTAATTTGTAGTTTTGGCCTGAGCTGCAGTGACTTGGAGGCAGCTTGCCTTTGTCTTTGTAGTGTTCGACAGAGATGCCGATCGTTGGTGGGGGGAATGTGCTGCTTTTTCTTGATGGGAGTTGTGAAGGCTTTCAAAGTCCTCCTGGCTTTAGAGGAACTTCTGAAATTTTAATTTTAATTGGAACAAATTCTCCCCAAGAGGCACCATATCTCCAAAAGCCACTATCTCCCCCAAGAGAAACTATCTTGCAACACTCTGCTCTCTGCACTGGAACACACTCTGTTCAAGAAACCCATTTTTGGGGTTGTTTTTTAAATTTATTTTTGTCTTTTAAAATTCGTGTCAGGTCTTGGCTCTTACAAGGTTCTAAAGACTGTGGTGTTCTTTTTTCCATAAAGCATAACATGCAGGCTCTAAGGACACATTCACAAAATACCCTTTCTCCATGCATACTCAGACGCATAAGAACATAAGAAGTAATACCCTGAGTCTGGACCAATGGTCCATCCAGTTCAGCATCCTGGCTCTAACAGTGGCCACCTTTGGTTGCTTTGGAGACGTGCACAATGGGTCATCCATTCCCTGCTCTTTACTCCTAGTTCCTGACATTGATTTATATGTATTTATGTTTGTATTTCTACCCCACCCCTCTCGCATCAAGTGACTCGGGGTGGCTTACAAAATACTAAAAATATAACAAAAAAGTAAACATATTAAAACATTAAAATAGATATTAAAACGGTACAAAAACTTACATTGTGTGGAAAAAAAATTCCTAGTGCAAAAGAAACCACCCACCTAATCCTACAAGTCCCTCCCACCCTCCCCCTCTCCCTTGCCTGGCAGAAGAGCCAGGTCTTACAATTTTGTTGGAAGGCGAGAAGGTTTGGGCTGAAGTACACCCCCACCAGGAGAGGATTCCACAGTCACCGAGAACACCCTCCTGTCCACCCGAATTTGTCGACAGCATGGGACTTTCAGGAGAGAGCATCAAATAAGTAGGACCTAGACATGAATCTTTATTTGTTTATTTATTTATTTATTTATTTATTAAACAAATTTAATAGCCCTCCCCTCCCCCACAGCGGTTCGGGGTGGCTTACAACAATGAAACTTTAAACATATCAACTTAAGGAGGATTATAACCAACTTCTTATCCTCTAACCATACCCTTCCATCCCACCCTACCCATCTTCCCTGCCAAAGGCCAGGCAGAACAGCCAGGTCTTACA
Source organism: Sphenodon punctatus (assembly GCA_003113815.1). Taxonomy (NCBI): domain Eukaryota; kingdom Metazoa; phylum Chordata; class Lepidosauria; order Sphenodontia; family Sphenodontidae; genus Sphenodon; species Sphenodon punctatus. The sequence continues at coordinate 3,476,340 of QEPC01009472.1, read as the reverse complement.
ACTACGTTGAAAAGAGGGGAGATCTGGGGCCATTCGGGCCTCTAGCGGCAGGGAGTTCCACAGCCGTGGGGTGGCCACCGAGAATGTCCTCCCCATTGTGGTCCCCCCAGAAGACTCGGGGCAGTTGTCAGGGGCTGGGGGCATGGGGCATGGCGGCAGCGGCGGCAACAGACTGGGCCCAGACCCCGACAAGCGCTCCCTCACTCACCGGAGAAATCCAAGCCGCTTCCCGCAGACCCGCCAGTCGGGGCAAACCCGCCATCGCGTGCTGTTGCCAGGGCAAACCCTGACAGGAGCACAACAACGGAGCCGCTTCCATCCACCTCACAGGAAGTGAGGTCAGCACCAGCCCCCGTACGTCGCTCTGCACGCATCCAGGCACGTCGAGGGGCGGAGCCTGGCCTATAACTACCGGCGCTGCTCTGCAGACAGTGCTGGTAATCAGAGATTGAGAAGCTGGCCCCCCAAAGCTAAGTGTGAAACTGTGGATTATTGATGGTTGTTCCTTGCTATTGTTCTGTGTGCTTCGTTCAGCCTTTCTGTGTTCACTTGTCCCTTGTCCTCGCTTCCCCTCCTCCCCCCTTCCCTTGTCTTGTTTGGAGTATGGTGTATGCAGAGGGTTAGAGAGGCGATCCAGGAACGATTGGGAGTGCGTGTATTCCTGTGGTGATCTTCCCCAACTAAGTGTGACTGCTAGAGGTGGTGGGGCTGCGTGACCCGTCCTTCTCGTCTCCAGGGTTAGTTGCCCTTACCATGCGGTGTGCGAGCCCTTGAACCCACAACCTCCACCCTGGTACCCTGGTGACCCTCACCGGTACCCTACACTCCAGTCCCGTTCCTTTCCCCTGGTGTGTCTGAAGAGCGTGTTTGTGCATCCACTTCGAAGCTCTGCGCCCAATGATGGTAGAGGCCTGACTTCTGTGAGGTCATTAAGGCTACCATGCTATCCTGACGGGCATTATTTCCTCAGGGCGTCCTTGCAGAGCGTGAGCCTGAGCCGTGTGTGTGAGTGCGTGGGGGCTTCTGGGTCTCCCTTATCTTTCCCCCCCTCCTGTGACAGCAGTGTGAGGAGGTTACCTACCGACGACCACAAGGGTTGATCCAGGACTTGGAAGGTGAGGCGGTCCAGCAGATAGGCAGGGCCCAGACCGTTTAGGGCTTTATAGGCAAACACCAACACCTTGAATCGGACCCAGAAGACTACAGGAAGCCAGCACAGCGACCAAAGAACTGGTGTAATATGTTCCCAGCAGCCCAGTCCTACCAGGAGACGGGCCGCCGCATTCTGCACCAGCTGCAGCCTCCGTACCACCACCATGGGTAGCCCCACGTAGAGCGCATTCCAGTAGTCTAGCCTAGAGGCGATGAAAGCATGGATGACAGTGGCCAGGTCAGAGTCTGAAACATACGGCCGACGCCGACGCACCAGCTGTAATTGGTGAAAGGTACTCCTTGCCACAGCCTCCACCTGAACATCCAAGCGGAGCACCCCCAGACTCCGTACCTGGGGAACAAGCAGAGGACAGACCCCCATCAATAATGGGGGCCGTCATCTCTACAGCCTTACCCACCAGCATCACGTCCATCTTGCCGTTATTCAGCCTCAGTCGATTTGCCCTCCTCCAATCCCCCACAGCTGCCAGACACCCAGTAAACACCGAGACTGCCGGGCCTGGGTCTGATGAAAAAGAGAGGTAAACCTGGGTGTCATCAGCATATTGATGACACCGCACGCCAGACCTCCTGACCACCTAGCCAAGCGGCTGCATATACACGTTGAACAGGATTGGGGACAGAACAGAACCCTGCGGGACTCCACATGAGAGGTCTCGGTATGATGAAAAATAATCCCCAAGCATCACTCATTGAGTAGTTCCAGCCAGGAAGGAGCAGAACCATTCAAGAACCGTTCCGCCCACTCCTGCATGGTCCTGCAGGTGCATCACCAACATCTCATGGTCAACGGTATCAAATGCAGCCGACAGATCTAATAAAATCAGCAAGATCAATCGACCCTGATCTAATTCCCAGCGTCGGTCATCGACCGACGCCACAAGCGCAGTCTCAGTGCCATAACCCGGGCAGAATCCAGACGGCGAAGGATCAAGAAAACTGATGCCATCCAAATGCACCTGGAGCTGACGAGCCACTACCCATTCAATAACCTTCCCTAAAAAGGGGAGGTTAGAGACAGGTCGGTAGCTATCCGGGGCATGCACGTCAAGTGATGGGTTTGAGGAGGAGCCAGACCACAGCATCTTTAAGGCAGCTTGGCACCCTCCCCTCCTGAAGGGAGGCATTGATAACCCCGGCCAGCACTGCCCCCACTGTCTCCCTGGTAGCTCTTACAAACAAGGACGGGCAAGGATCTAATTCGCAAGTTGTGGCTCTTACAGACCCCAGCACCTTGGCTGCATCAACGGGCGTCACCAATTGTAACTCATCCCACAAAATGTGACCAGACACGACAGGGCATTCCTAACCTCTGGCTCTGCTTCTGCCTCTACAATCAGAGGTCACGTCCCCCTCAACCAGCTGGACTAATTATTGACTAACACATTTATGGACTCATCGTTTAAGAACTTATCCAATCCTTTTTTGAACCCAGTTATGGTACTGGCCTTCCCAACATCCTCTGAAAATGAGTTCCACAAGTGAATTATTCATTGAATTATTCATAGTTCTTTTTATTTACTTTAAATCTGCTGTCTGTTAATTTAATGGACGGAACTAAGATCATATCTTCATCAAGGAGGACAGCATGCCCCTCTGGTTCTATCGCACAGTCTTCCACGTTAGGTTCTATTTGAAATTAAATCTGTTAGAAAATGCATTTTCTGTTCTGCATGTATGTGTGTGTGTGTGTGTGTGTGTGTGTGTGTGTGTGTGTGTGTGTGTGTGAGAGAGAGCCATCCAGTTGGGAGAAAAATTCAATTTTTTCCCATTTGCAATTTTTCTTTATTTTTTTTAAAATGTAGGTTTGGACATTTGTGGCCCGGAGAGATCCATGCCCCTCTGTGAACTACATGTCCCATGATGCCATGCATACGTGCCTTGAATTTTCCCTTTTGTGTATTTGGATTTTTTCCTCCTTCAAGTGCCAGGGCAAGGATATTTGCTACCCTAGACAAAAGTAATTTTGCCGCCCTCCCTGCACTGTGCACTCACCAGCCTCCCACATCATATGCAAAGAGCAGCCTTCTGGGGACAGAGAGCCCTTGCATCAGGAATAATACTGCAGGGCTTCATGCCTTATTAAGGGATGGTATAAATTATAGAGAATCATTGAGACACAGCATTAAATAACAGATATAATGCAGTGACAGCTTTAGGAAGATGAATCGTCATGAGGGCAATAAATAAGGCTGGTGCGTGGCACGCCGGCACGGCACCAAGGCATGACTGTGCCGCTCAGCCTCCCAGCAATATTATGCCCATTAGTAGGTGAACTGTGAGCAGCTGCTTGTGGCAGGACAGGCTGATGGCATCATGGGTGAGGAGACTCAGCTGCTTCAAGGCGCTGGAATCCTGGGCTTTATCAGTGACAGATCCCTTGGCCTTGGAACTCGGTGAGTATTCTCCGAGGGTCTGAGCAGCAGCCCGAACACTCAGACCGTTCCTCGGAGAACGCTTGCGAGGTTTTTTAAAATAATAATAATAATCATAATAATAATAAATTGTTGTTGTTATTGTTATTATTATTATTCAGAGCAGCCCTACTGTTCGCCTTTAAGCTAAAAGATGTGGTTATGTTATCTATTAGGGATGGGACTCTGGGCAAAATTTCAGTTTCGGTCAACTTTGGTTTCGGTTCTCATGTATTTTGGTTCTTTTTCTTTTTCGGTTTTGGTTTCGGATCTTTTGCATTGATTTTTATATCAGATTTTTAACATTGTGTTTTTTTAATGGGGAACAAACCGCAATGTTAAAAATCGGGTACAAAAATCAATGCAAAAGATCCGATAGTGTACCGAAACCGAAAAAGAACCGAAATTTCAGATTAATCTGAAATGGCCATTTTTGGGTATTTTTTGTTTTATCCAAAATTGAAATTCCCATCCCTACTATCTATGTAGAGTAGCAGGCTTATGTATCTTGTGTGGTTTTGCCACCACTAGAAGGGGCTACTGTGGGTGTTTTCAAATGTTACGGGCTCCCGATTCACCACAGTTGATTCCCAGCAGTGGTGAGCCAAACAACCACCCCCCGTGGTCCAGGAAGGCCCTGAACAGACGTGACAGGAGCGGGACCATGGCAGGGAATCGGACCAACATACCATGGCCCGGGGCAGCACAACAGATATGATGCCGATTCCCAGCCGTGGTCAAAACACCCAGAAGGCACCAGGGAGGGACAGGAGGCAGACATGGCCGACTGAGGGCAAAGGAAGCCAAAAGCGCCTACAAGGAACGCCCACACCTGCTCCTCCACCTTCTCTTCCCTCCGGCGCCGTACCCGTGCCCGGTGCTCCCTCATCCGCTGCACCGGGGACATGGGGCTAGCTTGCTGGGACCCGTTGGGTCGCCCTGTTGGGGTACACATTAGGGGTGGTTAGGTGCCCCAGACACCTGCTTCCTATCCAGTTGCATGGCTGGGGGGTCAAGCCCTCCCCTCGGGTTGGTGGCTGGTGCCCTCCCATGGCATTGCCCTACACCCAGGCCTCCCTCCCCCACACCGCATGCCCTGGGTCCCCTGCCCGGCCTCCTCCGGTGCCCTCCCCCCCGCTTGCCGGTGTACCTCACCTGGGACCTCTGACTGCTCCCGGGGCTGCTCTCCCGCTTGCTTACCCTCGATGTCAGTCTCGGAGCCCTCCGAGACTGGTCCCTCTGTGTTGCTGGAGTTCCCCTGTTTCCACTGGCTGAGGGTGACCAGTGTGCTGACCTCGGATCCTCCGGGTCCAGACAGGGGCTGGGGGCTCTCGGGGCTGGTGTGTGATGGGGGCCTGCTGGTCCCCAAGGTCCTGGAGCATTCCTCTTGGGGGCCGGGGCCCCTGGAGTCGGTGCCTTCTAGGGGGCAGCGAGGGGAGGGGGTACCTCAGCCCATTCCCTGCCCTGGACCAAGGCGCTCCCCATGAGGTGCGGGGCAACAATGGAGCCCTTCATGTGAAGAATGCGGTCCAGGGCGTCCTCATAGGGGGTGGTCCGGGCTCCATGGCTGGACTGCCAGTTGCTGTCCCTGATGGCCTTGTACCCCCTCTTGAGCTCCTTGACCTTTGATCGGCACTGGGCCACGGTCCTGTGTTTCCCCGCCACTTCCATGTCCCGCACGATCTCCAGGTAGACGTGCTCCTTCCTCTGGTTGACCACTAGCTCCAGCTGGTGCTCCAGGGTCCCCAAGATTCTGATGAAGTCCTGGGTTTCCCTGTGCCCCCATTGCCCCCCTCGGTGGTACAGCCATCTCCCGCATGGGCCCTCCCGGTCCTCCTTCTGCTTCTCCTCCTGGCCAGTGCCCACCTCCTCTGGGGTCTCAGCCTCCCGGTCCTGTTTCCAAGTCTGTGGGTCATGGGGGGGGAGGTTGGTTGCTGGGTTGCCTCAGCTCCACGGCCCTTCCCCCTGTCCCCCCACCTGATGGCTCACCCACCTCGCTTGGTGCCCCTGTGCCCTTGCACCCCCCTTTGGTCCCCATACCCATTTCCAGGGTGCCTCTTCCCCCAGGTCGGTTGTTGTCTTTGGGGTGGCCTGTCCCAGCTGCTGCTGCTGCTGTCCCTCCACCGCCTCCATATGCAGCACGACCACCGCCTCTGCCTGCGCCTCCTCCTCCTCCTCCCTTGCTCTCTCGCCCTCTGCTCTCCTCCGCCTTCCACCTCGCTCCATCCCACCATGTCCCCCAGCTGCTGTGTGCCCTTTAAATCTCCTTCCCCTGCTTGTGTTGTTTCTTGTTGCCTGGCAGCAACGCGGATGGGAGTAGTTTTGCTTGATTCCGGCTGGTGGTTGCCGTTCAGACGTTACGTTTTGTTGTTTCCTGGTGGGACTTGCTTTGACCATGCTTTTGGAGATGGTCTGGGCCGGAGCTGAAGAAGGGTGGTTAATTTTGTCCCCTGATGGGGATTGTCTATGATGAACAATCTGGCGGCCACCGAACAGACGTTCAGGGACCTTTTGCCCCGCCGTGGGGTTGAGTGTGGTTCACTGTGGTTGACTACGATCTCGTAATGTCTGAAATCACCCTGTGTCTACCCTCTTGGGTTACACGCTTCCTCTGGATGAGGAAACACACAACTGAGCTTCACAGGTTCGCCCAACTCACATCTGCCACTTGTTACTTGACACTCCAGACTGGGTTGAACTGAGGATCTTTTGTTCCATCTCTACCTTCTAAGCTAAAGGGTGTGGTTCTGTTAGCTCTGTAGAATAGCAAGCTCATGAACCTTTGGGTGGTTTGCTACTACCACACTACTAGAGGGGACCACCATGTCAACCTTCTGGAGCTACACCTAGATGACGGGGAGGAGGGGGGAGACATTACAGGGGCATCAGAAGAAAGTGTCCCAGCACAACTTTTTCTATCCTTCATCCCAAACTACCTTCTGTCACCAGCTCACTCTTCCTCAGCGTAAGAAGTTTATGAGGCAGGTGCAGAGTCAACAGATGGAGGCCCTTAAAATCATTGTCTACATTAATTACAAGAAAAGTCTTACCTCTCCGCCGGAAGATGAAGAGGCTCAGGGTTAGGGGGAACTCCAAGGGGAGGAAGTTCCATAATTGTGGGGCAGCGACCAAGAATGCCCCCTGCACGACCTCATTGTAACAACTTCACAGGTAGTTGGCACTCACAAGAGGGTACTCTTGGCGGACCTTAGAAGCTTCAATGGGACATAGGGGAAGAGGCGGTCTTTCAGATACCTTTCAGAGACATTGCGGGTGCTGTATAAATAATCAATAATAATAAACTTGTTCGACAAGAGTCTAGAGTTACCTCTATATCAGGGGTGGGGAACCTCAGGCCCAGGGGCCACAAGTTTTGATGTGGCCCCTTTTCCACTTCCTGGATCTGGCCCTTGGATCCAGTTCTTACCTCCAATCACTGAAAAACTGAGCTCCAGGGAAGGGAGGAAGGATGAGGTCATGCAAACAAGGAGAGGGGACAATTCCGTGGCCCAAATCCATGATTTGGATCCTCCTTTCCTGGAGTGCACCCCTTAAGCACCCCCGTCCCAACGTCTGCGCGGCCCTCGGAGATTGTGCAAGCTTTCAATGTAGCCCCCGGGAGGGAAAAGATTCCTCGCCCCTGATCTATATAGTCAGAATGTTTTCCTTTCAGGTCAGCCCTTAATGAAAGCAGAATGTTTTCATTTTACCCTAACTGGGCAAGAATTTTCTGATCAATTCTCCACCTTGCCTAAATCCTTCATCCTGCTCTTGTCAGAATGGCACGAGAGTCTCATACACCTGTTGGCCCCGATCCTATTCCCCGTGGAGCTTGCACAGAGTGGTACGTGCATGGTTTCCATGGGGCACCATGCCCCTCCATGGGGCTTTGCACGGTTTGTGCCTGGCTCCGTGCACGTATCGCTCCATCCGACCTCCACAGGGAATAGGATCGGAGCCATTGACCGGCAAAAAATCCATGCTGATTATTAATTTTGCCACATTGTTTCCGGAGCAGGCCGCTGCAATTTTTGCAGCTGAAAAGCAAAACGTTGACTGCGAATTCCCTGTATCTGAAAGTGATCTGCGAGGCTCCAACACGATCATTAGAGGGAACTACTTTCAGTTGAAAACCTGCTTTGGCAGCTGAGACCATGGCAAGTTTTCATTAAGAAGCTACCGAGCTTCATTGGGTGGCTGGCGTTGGGTTGCTCTCCTCTGTCTGACTCATCCTTGCCTTCCCCTGACTCGCTGGGCCTGTGATGAGAATTACTTCAGACGGAGTGTCTGGCTGATTCTGCGTCGACTTCACAGCTTTGCAAACATGACTGCGTCTCCTACATGGGATTTGACAAAGTTGTTTCTTTTCCCTCTCCTCACCCCCCCACTAACTGACCTATGGTATTTAAATTAATTTATGAGGAGGTGGGTGATTGCACCACTCCGAGGACTCAGGAACCAATTAAGGAAGCCCCAGAGTTGGGGAGCTTTTGTAGACATGTGGCCTTATTAATTGTGTCATGTCTTGATTTAGTCATAACCCCCAACTGACATGCGGCACGTTAAGGTAAGAGAAGAGGCTAATAGAGATGCATTCACTTGCAAAGTCAGGGACAGCATTTCACATTTGATTCCTTTGGTAGCAAAGTCCGCGTCAGAGAGGATATTTAACTAAGATGATGCCAGGCGCGGGTCCCCTCCAGGGCATTTGGGGCACTGTCCCCCTAGCGCCCTGGGGGACCCCTGTCACACCACTCTGGAAAAAAAACACAACCCGCCGCCGCTTCTGACAGTTGCATCAGCCTTTGACCGGCTTCAGAGGCTGCTGTGGCTGTCAGACTCTAGTCTATCTCCCTTCCGGGATGCACTCTCAGAGCCGCTGTAAGAGTGGGTCCCGGAAGGGACAAAAAGGCTGAACTGGATCAACCGCCCAAACCACATTTTCAATTGAAAATGCAATTTGGACAGCTGAGCCCCTTAGTCCACAGCACACCTAGGATGTGCTGTGGAGGGAGGGGCTAGCCTTTCCATTGTGCCTAATGGGCGCAATGGAGCTTCTTGCCTGGGTGCTTGTTACAAATGCCCAGGCGAGAAGCTTTGAGCCGGGCAGCTGAGGCAGGGAGCAGCACGCATGCGCGCTGCTCCCTGCCTCAGCCGCACATGGAGGGGGGGGAACTTAGGAGGCTGGCTGGTGATGCACTCAGCCAGCCCGCTCCCTGGACCTGGACCCTGCCGTTCTCCCCCCCCAATCTGCCGCTCAGAGAGGCGGGGGGGGGGGGGGG
>QEPC01009472.1:3425009-3467257 GCA_003113815.1 Sphenodon punctatus | reverse complement strand
AGGGTCCCCCCACCCTCCCCCATCCTGCTCCCACCCCCAGGGTCCCCGCACCCTGCTTCACCCTCCGAGGGTCCCCCCACACTGCTCCCATCCCCTGAGGGTGGGATCTTTAGGTGTGTGTTCACAATGCTGGAAATGGGATGCTTTTGAGATCCCGAGATGTAACTGTGAGTCTGGCGATCTTTAGCTGTGTGTTCACGATTATGGAAATAGGATGCTTTTGAGATCCTGAGATGTACCTGTGAGTCTGGTGATTCATGGGCCTTGAAGTTCCGCCCCCAACACACACACACACACACACACACACACACGCAGCAGAGAGCAAGAATACTCCTTTAGAAGGGACTTCTGAAGCAGGGATTGGGGTCCCTCCAACATACATGCAGCAAGTTACTTTGTTCTGAGGCAGCGTTCTTAACCTCTGCTGCGTGTGTGTGTGTCTTTGCTAAAACTGCTTGTAAGTGAGGTTTAAGGTTGTCTGCCTGACTTTAAACCTGGCAGAGGAGGTGATTATAACCTGCCTAACTTAACTGAAATTGCTTGATTAAGTAATGTAATGTCCATCCAACATTAACCCTTGGAACTCCTTGCTGCTAAGTTATGCTGCCCACGGTTGCCCTGGCTCCGCCCACTGTTGTCCTGGCTCCACCCACTGTTGCCCACTGACCGTTTTGCCGCCAGCGGGCTGGCCGTCCTTACTGCCCCTCCAACCTCAACACCCGCCAGCCGCCCCTGGATGATGCTATTACATACAGTGCAAATGAGCGACTCTCTGTATGTCTCCTGTACTTCTGGCCCCGGGCCCCCTTCTGCTGGCTCCCAGCTCTAGGGCCGCTCAGCCAATGGCCTCGGGAATAGGGCCAAAGTGGCAGCATTGTTTGCCGCTTCACTATTTGCTGTTGATGTTTCGACATTCTTGCCAATGATCTGATGACAGTTTCTGGCAGTTCACGACACTTTCTAGCATTTTTGCAGTAGTTTCTGGCATCTTCTGGTAGTTTCTGACAATTTCCAGATTGCAACAATGTACGACAGTTTTCGGCTCTTGCAACAACAGTTTCCCCATTTTCTTGCAGCCCACGTCAAGCCCATGCCCCGCTGCCCATGCTGGCACCCCACAGCAGGACAGGTGTTGCTTGCTCCCCACCTGGCAGTGGCTACAGCACCCCCACCCTTTCCCTCTGTTACCAATGACAGGAGGCAGCGGCAGCAGAGCAGGGGTCTGAAGATCTCAGGGTCAGAGGTGAGTCGTCAGGACACAGGAACCGCATGCGGCAGGGTCACGTGTGCAGACTGGGGGCTGGGCATGTGTGAGGAAAAGTTTACTCCTGCTTTTTGGTAATTTGTGGAACTTTTGTGGTACTTTGTGGTAATCTGTGGAACCTTCTGGTATTTTGCGACACGACATGGTGCCTGAAAATACGGGAATGACCCGTGAGCACTAAATTAAGTACTAGGGATGTGCGATTCCATAGCATTTAATTAATTACACAAATGAACGGGGCCCCATTAGTTTTTGCAACTAAGGTAACAAAAGCAAATGAATATGCAAATGACGTTTGTTTGATTTCACTCATTTTTGTTTTTATTTTTTCATGTTATTTTATTAAAAATAGTTTAAAAAAATCACTGCACACATGTGCAGCCCTTTTCCAAAATGGCACCAATGCTGCCGGCACCATTTTGGAAAAGGGCCGTGCCTGCACAGAAGGCCCCCTGGTGGCCATTCTGTGCATGCGCAGTGATTAAAAAAAAATGATTTTTAATAACATGAAAAAAGAAACAAAAATGCTAGAGTCGTTAACAAACTTCCACCCCCCCCCAAAAAAAACAAACCAAAGGGGGTTTTGGAAATGAAAACAAAAATGAAAACGAATGGCCTCCTGGCTTAGTACATCTCAGGAATGAAATGAGTGTGCACGGTGCCGACATCACTGGCCGGGGTTTCTTTGGGTCACACCGTACCCCTGTGCACTGTGCTAAAGACTGTTCTGTAAGAAAGCAAGGCTTGCCAGTCTCCCCAGTGCCCTGCAATCGGCACTCTAACCGCACTAGGACACTGCAGACCGCTGGTCTGTGCCCATGGGGGGGCGGGAGGGGGGGGGCTGCCAGGTTCATGGAGCTATGCCATCGACTCCTCGGTGGATAAGCCATTTCTTCTGTAAATTATCCCATTTCTCCTGTAAATGAAAAGACGTCTGGTTTATTTAGTGCAGGGAGCCTCACCAACAACAGTATCCACCCCATGAAATCAGACTGTGAAAGGTATCTCGGCATACAGATTGAGCCCCTTCCAGAGCCGGTAATTGCTCTCCCTCCCCATTTACATTTAAATCCCTGCCTAAGGAGAGACCTCTCTTTGCAAAACATCAGTGCCTCGAAGGGCTCCTAACCCACGGAAACTCCTCTGTGCAGAAGCAGAGATCCGCAGTGCTGGGGTTTAAGCAGAGCTGAATCGGGTGTTCTCCATGGGTGTTATTTGCATTATGGGGTAACCCTTTGGGTACCCAAATAACATCTGTGACCAAAATTCATAGTCTCATAACCATCCCCACCACCCTCATTCTAATTTGGATTTCTTTTTATTTTCAACTTTTTGATCCAGCAGTTACTTGGTCATTTGATGGTAATTTTGGTTATGTCTTTTTTTGGCCGTAGTGTATGCAGTGTGCCTGGTGCTGAACAAAGACGTACAGAGAGGTTCCTGTCCCAAGGGCCTCACAATCTAGGATAGATGGGGAGGGAGAGGAACATAGGGAGAGTAGGGAGAGACAGAGATACTTACAATCCCATTCTACAGATGGGGGAACTGAGGCACAGAGAGAGAGAGAGAGAGATAGATTAGATGGGTTTCCCCGTTTTGGGAGGGTACTTGTTCTAGACTCAAGCAGTGAATTCCACATTGCTAGAAACTGAGCCCAAGTAGAAATGGGGGGTGGGAGGGAGAGAGGGGGAGATCTAATGTTAAAGGGATGTTGGCGGCATCCATCTATATGGCTCAGGGCCAGAGCAACACATTTTTGTGCCTTTGACAGACGGAAAGGTTCAAGTTCTTGGATGTCTGGACTCCTTCACATGTTACGCTGAGCCAGTGGGAATGCAGATGGGCAAACAGGTCAGCGTAAGATCTTCTGGGGTGGCACAGAGAGTTGTGGAAAGAATAATCCCATTCCCATCTGCCCTCTGCTGTTCACCTTTATGTGATGGGGGGGAGGGGGGGCCTTGATCATCTGTACCGGAGGGAGGTAATTACCTCCATAACCGATCCTAGAAATGTTCAGAGGAGCTAGTTTGGTGTAGTGGGTAAGATGCTCGACTTGGACCTGGGAGACCAGGTTTTGAATCTCACCCGAGCCAATGAACTCACTGGGTGCCCTTGGGCAAGTCTCAGCCTCAGTTCCCCATCTGTGAAATGGGAATGTGTCTCTCTCTCCCTGTGTTCCCCTTGTCCATCTTCGACTGTAAGCTCCCTGGGCAGGGACCCATCTCTGAAAATCCGTGAGTGTAAAGCGCCGTGCGTGCCTCGTAGCGCTACAGGGATGATTAGCCGTCTTCCTCTTTTTGTGTTTCCCTCACGGCATCTCTGCCTCCAGCTCCTCCTGCTAGCAGCTCCCTGCAAGTTCCTGATCAGGGGGGGAATGAGCTGTTTAACCCTTGGTTCCCATACTCGTGTGAACAGAAGTGGAAGGAGTTTTTACCCCAGAATAACTCCCCTTGCCTTACTACCCTTGCTCATGAAGACAAGCATGACGTCAATGCCATTTCTCTGCACGGAGCCCATAGTGCCCATAGTGTTAAAGGGGCTGATAGGCTTCAGCAAGATATTTGGCCGGCCAAGTTCTGTTTCTCTCTACTTTTAAAAAAGAAAAGCACGGGTGGATTCCACCACCCGCCCCCGGTCTGACAGCTTGGGAAAAAGCTGCATCTCATCCCCAAGCTGGGTTTAAGGGACTCAGCTGACAGAAAGGGAGAGAGAATAAGATTTTGTGGGGAGGGGCTTGTGCTCTGCTCAGGGTTCTCTTATTTATTTATTTGGATTGTGTATCCTAATCCTACCCCACCCTGAGGCCCTAGAGCCACAGATGAAAGGGTCCCAGGAGAGATGTGCAGAAGGCCCATCATTCATTTTTCTATTTATTTCTGTTTCCAAAAACCTGTTCGTTTCCCAGGGTTTTTGTATTTTGCTATTTTCATGTTTTTTGGAAAAGGGCCATGCATTCACAGAACAGCCTGGTGGCTGTTTTGCACATACTCAGTGATCTTTTATTATTATTATTATTATTATTATTATTATTATTATTACTAGTACTAGTACTAGTACTACTACTGCTAGTAGTAGTAGTAGTAGTAGTATTACTACTACTACTACTACTAGGGATGGGACATCTGGCAATAAAACGGCTACCGGTTTTACCGATTACCAGTTTGCAAAAAACCGGTTTACCGGATTAAATCCGGTATACCGGTACTGGATCTATTGCATTGATTTTCAATTGGGAACTGTCCCCATTGAAACCAATGGGGGAAAAAATTAAAACAATCCCTCCCCCTCCCAGGCTGTGTGGGTGGAAGGGGGGGCACCCCCCCACCCACCCTGCCCAGCCTGGATTTTTTTTTATTTTATTTTTTTACCCTAAGTCCCTGCTAGTGCGGGCTCCGGGCCGCCGCCGCCGACCCAGAGCCCGCACCAGCAGGTACTAGGATGATCCCTGGGGTGGGGGTGGTTTAACCACACCCCACCCCAGGGATCACCCTACCCCCCCACCCAGGGATTGCTTACCTTTAGCACTCCGGGTGGCGGAGGCGGCGGTGGCGGCACCACGGCAGTCTGGCCGCTTCAGTGCTGGCTGTGGCTGTCGGCTTCAGTGCTTACTAGGCCTTCCGGGGAAACCTGGAAGTTCCCTGGAAGGCCTAGTAAGCGCTGAAGCCGGCAGCCACAGCCAGTGCTGAAGCCGCCAGAACGCCGTGCTGCCGCCGCCGCCTCCACCCGGAGCGCCAAAGGTAGACAATCCCTGGGTGAGGGGGTAGGGTGATCCCTGGGGTGGGGTGTGTGTTAAACCACCCCCCACCCCAGGGATCACCCTAGTACTACCTACCTGCTGGTGCGGGCTCCAGGTCGCCGGTGGCGGCCCGGAGCCAGGGACTTTGGTGATTTTTTAAAAAAAAATTTAAATCCAGGCTGGGCAGCATGGGTGGGGGGTGTCCCCTCTTCCACCCGCGCAGCCTGGACACAGGAGGGAAAAAAGTGGTTGGGTTTTTTTCCCCTCTTTTTTTACATTGCGGCCATTCATTTCAATGGCCGCAATGTAAAAAAATCCAGCATGGGGAACCGGTACCAGTACCCCCAATATCCAGATTAATCCAATACTGCCGGTACAGCAAAACACTGGCAGTATCAGATACCGGATAATCCGAACTTCCCACCCCTAACTACTACTACTACTAATAAACTAAAAATAAAAATGAAAATGAATGAAATCCAAGGAACATCATTTGCTTGTTCATTTGTTTCGTTACCTTCGTTAGAAAAACGAATGGGGCTCCACTCATTTTCATAATTAATCAAACAATACGAAATTGCACATTCCTATTGAATTTGCAGTACGTGATTCAACTCAAAAATTCTGGGTACTTTTCAGTACGTGAAACAGTGTCCAGATGGGGATCTGATATTCCAACATAACGAAATACTGAAATACCATTTTTGGCCCGATTTTTTGATTTCCAGTCCTGGGTTCTTGACTTGTAGTCCCAAATTTAAAAATAAAATAAGATTAGGGGATATTTTGTTCTGTTTCGTTTTTTAAGTTATTTCGGGTATCGAAAACCCCAAACTAGAAATTTTGGTTTTTCAGATGCTCAAATGGTTTTCAGGTATTGATTCTGGTTCTCGAAAATGCAGATATTACCCATCAGTACCGAATCAGGTACCTATTTCAGCCCTACTTAGGGCAGGTGACAATACTCCAAAAGAGCACATGAAACAGATGTACAATAAAATAATAAATATACAATAGTACCGATGGTTGTCGATTAGTAGGGCTGATGCGGCAGCAGCTGTTACTGCGTCGCGATTCCATTCCACCATTTCGGAATTGCCCACGCCACACCGCGACTTTTCTGCGGACATTCCTCTAATTCTGCCGGCATCCTGCAAATTGCGGAATTGCGGAAAAATTGTGGAAACTGTCGGAAAACCGCTGTTCTGCAATTTTGTGGCGCTGGCGGAATGGCAGAAGTGGCAAAAATGTCATGTTTCCGCTATTTTGCAAAGCCTGTGGAAGTAGCGGAATGAAAGCCTCTGCCACGCCGTACCACTAATTGCGGAAACGCTGTTTCCGGCAGAAATAGCTACCGCTGCGACATTCCGCTACAGCCCTATCGATTAGCACAAATCCGACCATTACTGGTTATCATGCATTTCACCAGTAATGGTTAAAAGTTCTATTTCTCATTGATGCTGTGTTTGAAGAATTAGGCCCTGGCTACTGAGTATGATGACTCTGGAGGTAAGAACTGGCATTTGGCTTGGCAGGCCTTGACAGATCAATCTGCAAAAACTGTGTGTTGGTCCTTTACCCCCCCCCCCCGGCAGAGAGGGAGCATGGAGCTTGCCCTCCTCTGCAATTCCCTTTCTGGGCCCGCACTCTCCCTCAGGGCAGGCTGGCAGCAGGACTGTCAAATCTGCACTGCAGCACTCTCATTGATCGCCCCAGGAAGGGCTGATAATGTGTAAATCCAAGAGCTAACATTTGCCGGCTTGTGGATCATAAAAAACCAAAAAGCCCTCTGAGGCATCAACGCTGAGAAAACAACTAGAGCCGGGAGGGCGGAAAGAAGTGGGAGGCGCTGTTCGTTGGCAATTACAGGACTTTGAGGATCGGTTAGGAAACAGAAAACTGAAAATAATTTTGCCTGTCAGACTGGTTGCCTGCAGTGATCTCCCTTCCAACAGATGCCTGGTGTGCTGACAGCCAGAGGCTGACACAAAGGCTTGAGGCAGGGATGGAAGGGGGGAGGGGGGGCTGCTGAGGAGAGAATGGGAGTTTCATACTCCCTAACAAGTGGGCACACAAACTCCTGCCCATGAACGTTAGCACAATCTCTCTGCTGTGCTGGATAGGGATGTGCGAACGCCGTTCGGGAGTTCGGAGTTTGGTCCGAACTCGTTCCGTTCGGACAACCGAACAGAACTTCGAACTGAGCGGTCGAACCCCCGAACAGTTCGGCCGCGTTCGAGGGAGTTAGGGCGGGGAAAACATGACTGGCAGGCCCAGGGAGGAGGGGCGGCACCTGAGGAGCAGACTTCCTAGCGCCAGGGATGGAGAGGCTTGGAACAGCAGTCTGCCTGCCCAATCACCATCCCTCTTTTCCTCTGCCCACTGGCTTCGCAGTCTGTGATTGGCATGGGGCTAGGCTGCACAGAGCCAATGGGGCTTGTGGTAAGGCAGGCGCAGCAAGTAACAAAAGTCATTGCCCTCCCCCTCCTTCCATATGGTTCTGAGCTAGTAGCCACTGATCCTGTCAGGAGGCGTTTCCAGAAGTGTCCCTCTCCCAGCAGTTTGCTTTCCTAACAATCCATTGCCAGCCTCCTCCTATTTCACCCATTCCCACGCATTTACCTCCCTAGCTTCATTTATTTAACTTAGATTAGATAGATTTAAGAGTTATTTTTATTTTTTACCCCTCCCTGTGTTCTTCCTCCCCCCTCCATTGAATCCATTCCTCTCTTTATATATATTCCATCCATGATTCCCTTCCCCTGTTTTGGGATTTATTTAGAGTAGGATTAGATTGATTAGGTTTCATTTCAGTTTTGTACCCCTCCCTATGTTCTTTGTGTTCTCCCCCCCATCCCATATATATATGGGATAGACAGATAGATAGATAGATAGATAGATAGATTTGATAGTAGATAGTAGTAGGAGTTAGCTTAGTGATAGAGATAGAGATAGTGTGTAGTGATTTAGTTTTAATATTTAGTGTGTTTGTAGGACTAGGCCTTTGTATAGATATTCATATTAGATAGTATTAAATTTAGTTGCATAGGTTTTAAAATAGTTAATAAGCAGTTAGAGTTAGTGTAGTGTATATATTAAATATATATATATAACATTTGTGAGGAAAAATGGAGAAGGGAAGCCGGAGAGGCCGGTCTACTGCCCATAAGGCAGGCAATGGGGCACGTGGCAGAGGTGGCAGGGGTGGGGGCCGTGCCAGCGGAGTGGCAGCAGGCATAAGCAGCAGCCCAAGCCCATCACCACGCCCCAAACTTTGCAGGCCTGATTTTGGGCAACAGGCTTCTGAGGCTGCCAGCACTAGTGGCACTAGCGGGTGGTTAGACGTCACCTCCTGGCAGCATCCTCCACTGCCACGCAGGGTACTGGAACGCCTATAGTGCAGGAGGCTGTGGCTGTTTCATCTGCGGGTGCAGGTGATTCAGGGGCCGAAGTTCCTCAGGGGCCACCATTGTCCCCCACTGTAGAGGCAATCGCCCTCCCAGCAGTCCAGGGCTGGTGGATCCCACCCCGGCTGCTAGAGGCAGGGCCCAATCTCCAGGCAATGGCAGCAGGGAGCGGAGTAGCAGCAGCTATAGGAGGCAGAGGGAGAGTGCTGCTCAGAGTGGCAGAAGCATGGTGGGCAGTCCATCAGTGATTGGGGAAAGTGAGGCAGACAGCAGTTCTGCGGAGGAGGTACCTGGTGCTGAGGTGATGGGTGTCTCTCTGCGAGTTGTGTTACCAGTGCCACCATCTTCTGCCCCTGATCCCAGCAGTGTGTCACCCGGTGCGGGCCAGAAGGCAGGAGGGGGCAAACAATCTTTGGTCTGGGTGCATTTTATGTTGGTGCAGGCGGATGATCCCAGGGAGATCCAGTGCAGTTTGTGCCAGAAGGTGGTAAAGCGTGGGCAGATGCTCACCAACCTTGGCACAACTGCCATGGTGAGGCATCTGAAGGGATGCCACAGCGCTGTGCTGCTAAGCGGGCAGGCAGGGGCAGTGGACCGCCAGCAGGTTCCTGACCACAGCAGGTAGTCATCTGCCTGCATCAACGGGGAAGCGTCCTGCTCCAACAGCTGCCTCTAGTAGCAGGAGCAGTATTCCTGCAAGGGGGGAAGAACAGCAGCAGCAGCCTCGCCAGCAGCGCCAGAGCACCATGGAGGAGCTGGGATGGGGGCAGCTGCAGGACATGGAGGGTGGCGGTAATACGATGCCCCACGGGAATGCTGGGAGCCAAGTAGGACACTGCCAGGGCAGGGTTGCCCTCCGCCAGACAGGTCTGGAAGCCGGACAAAGCACAGACAGAGAGAGCTGACACCGTCTCAGAAGCAGACCATGACACCAGCAACCCCCTCCGCTCCGGAATACGCCCATCCGGAAAGGGATGGAGGCCCAGCTCCACAGCATGCAGCCGGCACTCGCAAGTGGTAGCCAAATATCCAAAGCGGCGGAGGCCTGAGCTCAGACACCGATAGGCATCCGGGAAGGTAGAAGGGGAGCCAAAGAACAGTTGAACGCCAGGGGAATGCCACAGGTCAGTTAGAGCCATGGTCTCCCTGTAGGTCCAGCAAGGTGGACCGGCTGCAGAACCGCTGAGCGGGAGCTCTTATGCAGCAGCATCGGCCATGGTGCAGCTGGGAGAGGGTCTGAAAATCAAGGACAGTGGGGCCCCTCAAACCATGCTAGGCAGAGGAGGCAACCAGGGGAGCTCCAAGGCCAAGCGATAAGGGTAAGGACAGCACAATGGGACGGCAGGGAAGTGATGCGTAGGGAGCGGACACAGCACANGGGGGGAAGAACAGCAGCAGCAGCCTCGCCAGCAGTGCTATGCACACAACGTTCAGTCACCCTCCAAGGTCCCGTTACACCACCCACATGCCGGGGGCACAGCCCTCCCCCTCCCATGCACCCGAGCACCCAACACCCCAATAGGCAGGAGCGACCAGCACCAGGGGGCACGGGACCCACAGGCAGAGTCCCCAGGTATGGGTGAGCAGCCCCATGCCACCAGAGCACCCGCTAATGCATAGCCCCCAACCAATTGGCACAGCACCTGGGTACAGGGCCCAATGGGCAGTCGGTGGCACATGGGCGTGAACTGGCCCCAGGCCCCTTATAGGAAGCCACAACCTTCAGCACAGCAGCACAAGCGTGCCTCCGAGCAGTGTGCCTGACACTGCCCGGTGCTCCTGGGGCACCTACCAGCTAAAGTCCTCGCAGGTACCTGACATGGATGCATGCCAGTGGGGTGCCTGCTGGCTCCTACTGGAGATCATAGCTGAGTGGTACCGCCAGCACACCGAGCTCCAGCTGGTCACCACGGAGCTGCTTGAGTTGTACACTGGGGTGCGTGAATGCCTGGCCCAGTTCACGCCGGCTCTCTGGGATGTATTGCAGGGCCCTGCTGGTTGCACGCACCCATCCGGCTGCCCTCAGGCAAGCAGCTGCACGACACTACTGGAGGAGGGTGGCCCTCTTCAGTGCTGTCATAGTCACTATGCCCATCAACAGGCACCTCTGGACTGTGCCCAGGGCCCAGCAATGGTGGGAAAGGACCCTGACACAATGGGATGCTGCTGCTTGGAGGGTACACTTCTGGATGGACTGGCGTACCCTCCTGCAACTGGCAGAGCTTCTGCAGCCCTGGCTGGAACGGCTGCACACCCCCATGTGCTCCCCTATCCCAGTCACGCAGTGGGTGGGCATAGCTGTCTGGCTCCTGGCCACCCTGGATTCCTGCCGTTCTGTGACTCAGCACTTCGGAGTGGGCCTCACAACCATCACCGGCATCATTCGTGACTTCTGTGAAACTGTGGAGGTGGTCCTCCTTGACTGCATGATACAACTCGTGGATCAGGGGGCTGTGATGCCCGGCTTCGAGGCTACCAGGTTCCCCAACTGCCTGGGCACAATCGATAGCACCCATGTGGAGATCCTCTGCCGCCCCCCCATGATGATGCAGCTGAGTACATCAACAGGCATGGTTACCACTCATTGCAGCTCCAGGCCGTTGTTGATCACAGGGGCCGGTTCATGGACATCTTTACCAGCCACAGCCATGATCCTCGCCATCTCCCCCCTCTTCGCACAGATGTACAGGGGGGACTATGCCAGCATGCGGATGACCCAGATCGAGGGGGGTGTTGATGCCCCCCTGCATCATCAGGGACCCGGCCTATCCGCTGCTCCTCTGGCTCATGAAGGCCCATCCGGTGCCCTGGAACCATATGGTGGCCCTGTACAACACCCAGCTGTGCACCGTGAGGACTGTGGTTGAGAGGGCCTTCAATGCCCTCAAGCAGAGATGGAGGTGCCTGGCCAGGCACCTGGACTACTTGGTGGAGACCTCCGCCCTGGTAATTGGCACCTGCTGTGTGTTGCACAACATCCGTGAGACCAATGGAGTGGCCCTTGGGTATCCCAGGCCACAGTGGCCAGCTGGCCCCATTCCACTTTACGTGAATGTAGCGAACCCCAGGGAGTACTGTTATGCTAAGCGGATCGAAGCAGCACTTATGAGGCACATAACATGGTTGCCCCAGGCCTGAGATTCCCGGGGTCTGTGGGGCAGGACCCCTGTCATGCCCATGCCCGGGAGTGCCCGAGTCACACCCGCTGAGCTCGGGGTCTCTGCCGTGTGTATCAATGAATGATGGACATGATGGTTACA
Organism: Sphenodon punctatus; assembly: GCA_003113815.1. Classification (NCBI taxonomy): domain Eukaryota; kingdom Metazoa; phylum Chordata; class Lepidosauria; order Sphenodontia; family Sphenodontidae; genus Sphenodon; species Sphenodon punctatus. The sequence continues at coordinate 3,455,590 of QEPC01009472.1, read as the reverse complement.
GTGAATAAAGGTGTCTTTATTGTATATACAGTGCTTCCCATGCCCTAATCCCCCCTCCCCTTACCCCTGCCCCCGGCTCTTCCTGCTTCCTGGGGCAACCACTCCATTGCTGTGTGGTCTGCTCCACGGTCTGCGAGCCGCCCTTGCCCGCACTGGTGTCCCCCTCCAGCGTTTCCTGGCTCTGCGCGGGCTCGTGGCTCTCCTCTGTGGCCGCTGCTGGGGCCTGGTCCAGGCCCGGGACTGCCTTCTGCTGCTGCACCTGGTGGGGCGGCTGTTGCCATCTCAGCTCCCGCAGGAAAGGGAGGCGGATGTGTGGGTCTTGTGGTCAGGGCTGCTGCTGTAGGATGGGTACTGGTGGTGGAATGACTGGTGGTTATTGGGGCTGCAGCTGGTATGGTGCCTGGGGGTGCTGCTGTCATGATGTAGGCACTCATCGTGCCTGCATGTGGCAGCAGCGAGGTGCTGATCTTGATGGACCAATCCAGTGTCCGTGAGTGCTCAATGGCCTGGCGGTTGATGGTGTCCGTCAACCGCTGTATCACCTCCATCTGCCATGTGTGGTCCCATCTCTGCAGCTGCCTTTCCTTCTGCATCTCGGCTAGGAGGTGCCTGTCCCGTCCCTCCACCTGCTCTACGGCCCTGCCGGTGGCCACCTTCATCCTGTCAATGGAGGCAATCATTGCCTTCCCCTGCCCCACACTGGTCCGCATTATCTCCTTTGCCAGGTCCTCCCGCTGGCGGTGCACACATGCCCTGTGCTCCCGCATCCTCTTGACCACCAGCACTGGTGCCTCTCAGGGCTGAGCCGGCTGCCAGGGCAGCAGATCTGTGGGATACGGGTTTGGTTAGCTCAGTCGGGCAGCTGTTAGCTGCACATGTGTCCCCCCAAACCGATGCTGGGGTAGGGTCTGGGATGCCTGCCTATCCCTCCCGCTTCCCCTTGAGTGGTCAGGTCCCTTCCCCTCCCTCCACCCACCTGTGACCCACTACCCCTCCTCTGTTCCCTTGTGGTCACCCTCAGCACCCTGTCTGCCAGCTCAGGCCACCGTTCCCCTGGGTCTCTTGGGAGCTGTGTGTGGGGGTTGATCTGCTCCCCCTTGGGCCACCACCCTCTGCTGGCCCATTTGTCTGTCCCCCCCACCCACTCACCATGCTCCACCCACTGCTGCTGCCGGTGCTGCTCCCCCACTGCCTCGGCCTCCTGTGGCAGTGGTAGCGGTTGTGTGTGGGAACGGCCATGGGGGTGTGGCATGGGGGTTCCCCTCTCCCTACCCCCATGTCCCGCCCACCCCCTTGTCCCCCTTACAGCCTCCGGTGGGTCCTGTCCCTTCTGCTTACCTTCCAGCACATGTTGCACCGCTCCTGGTGGCCGTTCCCCCTCCGTTGCCTCCTCCTCTCCCTTGGTCACGTTTGCAGTAAGGAAGGGGGAGGGATTGGTTGGTATAGTTCCCTGCCTGTTGTACCCCCTGCTCCCTCGCTGGATCTGTGCAGGCCCCTGTGCCTTCCATGCCCTGTGCCTACCTCCTATGTCCGTCTCCGAGTCCTCCATGGCCAGCTGCTTGATGGGGCTCTGCTCAGAGTGCTCCCCTTGCATCCACTGACTCAGGGTGACCAGCATGTCATTGTCAGAGCCCGACCCTGAGTGCGGTAGTGGGTTCCCTGTGTCTGTCCATGACAGGGGCCTACTGGTCCCCGAGGCCCCGGACTGTTCCTCTTGGGGTGTGAGTCTGGTGGTGTCAGTGGGTGCACCTGGTGCTGCCATGGGGGGGTGGGATGTCCTCTCGTGTCTGGCCCTGTGCCACGATGCTACCTACCAGCTTGGGGGGGGGCACGATGGATCCCTTCATATGGAGGATCTGGTCTAGGGCATCATAATAGGGTGCAGTCCACGATGCGTGACCAGACCTCTGGTTATTGTCCTTTATGTGCTTGTAGCCCCTCTTAGCTCCTTGGCCTTGGCTGCCGACTTCTGGTATCCGGCCTCCCCCATTTCCCTCACTATCAGGTCAAACACATGCTCATTGCGCTTGTTGACCGCGAGTTCCACCTGGTTTTCCAGGGACCCCCAGATCCTGACAAAGTCATGGGGCTCCTGGACTCTCCCACTGGCCCCCTTTCTGGTACCTCCATCTCCATGCTGGGTCCTCCGGCTCCTGTGCCACTGCTGCCTCCTCCTCCTCCTCCGGCTCCTTCCTGCTGGTGTCCTGTGGGGGTCCTGGGGCTTGGGCATGTTTCCTGGTCTGTTGGGTGGTCATGGGGGTTTGGGTGCTGTGGTTGTGCCGTTCTTGCCCCTGGTCCATGGCCTCCCACCATTTAAATATCCCTCCTTGTTCCGTTTATTGTCTGTTGCCTGGCAGTGATGCTGTTTGTATTCGCCATGGCATGGGATCGTTGTCTGTGATCACGCCTGGCGGTTGCCATTCAGCCGCTACTTTTGGCCGTTTCCTGGTGGGGATTGCATTGACTACGGTTCTGGACCTGCTCTCATCTCGAGCTCCAGAACCGTGGTTAGCCTTGGCCCCTATCGATGATTGACTGCGGTGAACATCTGGAAGCTGCTGAACAGACGTTCAGGGCTCATTTGCCACACTGGGGGATTGAGCGTGGTTCTCTGTGGTTGACTGTGATCCCGTAAGTCTGAAATTACTCAATATGTGAGATTATCGCAACCCTGGTGAAATGTTGCATGTTCTCATAAGGATTCATGACATTCTTGCAAAACCTCAAAAAATGCTCTGTGTATGTGAAAAATGGTCATTCTGCAAACCGACCATTCTGCACCCTGGCCATTCTGCAAACGTGTGGACTTCGGAGGTCATTTTGCACGTGCGCGAGGTTTTTTTTGAGGTTCATCAAGAAGCTCGCTAGATTGTCGAAACCCTAAAAACACTTGTGAATGCGCAAAACGGCTGCTGGGGGACGCGCATGCGTGGAATGCCTTTGGTGACAGTTTTGCACATGTGGAGAACTTGTTTTCAGCCACATGGAAACCTCACAAAAACGAGTCGAGAATCAGCTGTTTCTCGATCTGTTCTTGAAAATCTCAGTGAGAACCTGATTCTCGCCGAGATTGTTGAGAATTACGAGGGCAAGTTTCAGATTTACAATTTACTGAACAGTAAATTGGTAAATTCATAAATAAATTGAGATGGTTAGCCAAAAAGTCGGTACCACAAGTAAAAAAATTGGGATGCAAAACAGTGTTTGAGTACATTGGATAGCCCATTGTGCACTAATCAAGTACCGATTAGTACCCGATATTACTGGCTTGGGTTTGTCTGATTTACCCATTTGTGTGGGTACTCAATTCAGCTCTGCTCTCAAGGCGGTCCTGCACCATTAAAGTCCATGGGAGTTTTGCCATTGACTTCAGTGGACGGAGCATTGATATCTCCACCCCACCCCACCTGCCAGGCTTTAGTTCATGCAAGAAATTCCTTCATCCACAGTCATTCTTGAGTTTTATAGTTTAAAATGTTGCCTCTCAAGCCTCCCTTGGTTAGTGCACTAGGATTACATAAAACAGCCATGTTACATGACACATCCTGGGAGCTATTACTGCCACTTTCATTTTTAACTGATTGGCAGTGGGGGTATTTAAAGAAAACAAAACACACACACAACAGAAAACACAACAGATTAGAGTTTTTAATTAACTTCCCTGCTTTTGGAACACAGCAGTGAGTGGGGGATTTGGCGGGGGGGAGGGAGAGGGGACTCCATTATTCCAGGAGCTAATTCTACTCTTCATTATTCTCCAAACCTTCATTAAGATGCAGTTTCTGTAATAGCATTTGTATTCCTTGAGTTCCACGGAGAATGTTGTCTGATAACACACTGAAGGCCAAGGGAGCTGAATTTGTTGCATTATGTCTCTTCAAATAGGAAGTAAGATGGTAGCAGCACATACTATGTACAGTATCCCCTTTATTTGGAGCTCTCTAATTTAAATTCTTATTCTGGGCACGCTCTATGTCCAGAATAATAGTATTACAGTAGAATTCCACAAGGAATATGTAGGCTCTCGTTCCAGGTGATGCTATCTTTGAGTTGCCTTCTTCGTATCACCTTCTCTCCTCCCGAGAGGAATTAGCTCTATCCCTGGATAAGACCCCGTTCCTTTGGCTCTTCTGTTCAGGACTGGAGACAGCTCCCAGCAGAAGCCGGCTTTATCAGAGCTCCTATCAGTTTCATGGCCTAGACTGTCAGGACTTCCATGTCTGCTGCATTTATAGCCTCAGAAGTGGGCGGGGCCAAGAGTGATGGGTGGGTTCCCCTTAAAGGGCCACTGCTTCCTCTCTCACACTTTGTTATATTCAGAAACTTCTCTAATTTGGACACTAAACATGTCCCCTAAGTGTCCAGAAAAGCACAATTCTGCTAAGAAAATGTCTTCACACAAGGCCTCTGTCTGACATTAACTTCTGAGGGTGAGCATAATTTCCCCTGATACTATGCAAATTACAAGCGGATCAGGGGGCTGCCAGCCCTCCTACCTTTTTTGATGGCCCCCTTAGCTACTGGCTTTAGAAGGTGTTGTGGGGGGGAGGGATGATTTCATTGAGGGCCTTCCTACCTTTCCCCCTATAATTCGAGTCCTGCAATAAAGACAACTCAGTGCCTCCATCACTGCAAATTTGGCATTATTCACTGGTGTAAAAAATAGGTGGAACAGTTAGCTATGATACTTTAAAGCAGAAGCTCCCAAATTGTGGGTTATGGTCCCAAGGGGTCTGTGTTAACTGCAAATGGGGGGTCATGATCCTGGACTGATATTTAATATGTTGCATGTCTTTGTTGCCGTTTGGGGTCATGAGATTAGAGATAAATCTCCAAGTGGCAAAAGTTTGGAACTGCTGGTTTAAGGCTTCATACATAGCATTTTTCATTCTAAGACCCTGATTTTTGTTGCTTATAATTTTGCCAGAGGTTAGGTGTTGGGGCTGTAATTTTCCTTGCCAGAATGAGTACTTTATGTAGAATTGATTTTGGAAAGCATCAACTCCTTTTGTGTCCAAAAATACAGTTTTGGGAAAAAATTCTTTGCTTTCTCCATGTTAGAAAATTGTTGCTAGTGATGTGTGGCCACACAGAGATTTTCTTTAGCGTAATTATTTTCAGCAGAGAATAACAGTGAAATGACTCCAATTTCCTGGCTTGGTTGCAGGAAATATTTACCTATCATGAGTCATGCATAATGTGTTTAAACAGGAACAATTATAACATTGAAATGGATCAGTAAGGCACACAACGCTGCTTCTACTGACTCTACCTGAAGCAAGGGCTTACAAAGACTCTGGTCTCCTGTCTCCATAACAAACAGCAGGCCACATCCCACCCTCGATTTCAGAGCTGCAAATTAGAGGTGACTTTCATCAGTGGTGTCTCGCATGTGCCTCCCGTTACTATTGGGTGCAGCCACTTGGGTTGCGGCGAGACCAATCCCCAAGTGGCCCCATAGTGGGCAAGTGTTACTGTCATACTGTGGGACCAACGTGGAGAGCAGGGTAGATGGTTAGCCCCCTGACAAGGAAGCCAGGTGGGCAGGTCGTTGTCAAATCTCCCGCCCATGCTAGGGTGGGCCAAGGCACTGGCCACATGGCGAGCTCTGTGTTGGGGCTTGGTGGTGATTGCTGCTGTTGCATGTGGCCACATCACATCTGGAGGTGGGAATTTGGTTGGGCCGGGGGGGGGCACTGCAACCCTTCATTATTGCCACCAATGTCCCCATCCCCCATTATTGAGGTGATCCCCAGCAGTCCAGGGCTGGTGGATCCCACCCCAGCTGCTAGAGGCAGGGCCCGATCCCCGGGCAATGGCAGCAGGGAGAAGGGTAGTACTATCAGCAGCAGCTATAGGGGGCACAGGGAGAGTGGCAGCAGCATGGTGGGCAGTCCATCAGCCTCAGGGTCCCAGTAGTCCCCTTCGTGGGACATCACTGTGATTGGGGACAGCGAGGCAGACACTAGTCCTGTGGAGGAGATGTCTGGTGCTGAGGCAATGGCTGTCCCTCTGAGAGCTGTGTCGCCCCCATGTTCTCCCCTTCCCATCAGCACTGTCAGCAGTGCATCACCCAGTGCGGGCCCTTCTGCCTTCTGCAGGAGGGGGCAAAAATCCTCCGTCTGGGTGCATTTTCAGTTGGTGCGGGCGGATGATCCCAGGGAGGTGAAGTGCACTTTGTGCCAGAATGTGGTGAAGCGTGGGCAGGTGCTCACCAACCTTGGCACAACTGCCATGGCGAGGCACCTGAAGGGATGCCACGGCGCTGTGCTGCTAAGCGGGCAGGCAGGGGCAGTGGACGCCAGCGGGTTCCCGACTGCAGCAGCCAGTCGTCCGCCTCCATCAGCGGGCAAGCGTCCTGCTCTAACAGCTGCCTCTAGCAGCAGGAGCGGTATCGCTGCTAGGGGGGAGCAGCAGCAGCAGCAGCAGCGTCAGTGCACCATGGAGGAGCTGGGGTGGGGGCAGCTGCCAAGTCCATCGGCAGCTGCAGGATGTGGAGGGTGGCGTGGCTTTCAACTGAAAGCCACGCGCATGTTGGGGGAAATGATCGCACTGGATGGGCAGCCCTTTGGTGGTTGGGGACATGAGGTTTAGGCGCCTGATTGGATTCCTGGCCCCCCAGTTTAAGCTGCCCTCACACACCACCCTGAGTCGGCAGGTGGTGCCAGCCCTGTACCGGGCTTTAAAGGAGTGGGTGAAGGAGCAGCTGCCAAGGGCTGGGGGTATCACCATCCACTTCATCACAGACCTGTGGTCGAGCAGGAACACTCAGCACGCCTACCTGGCAGTGATGGCACACTGGTGGCAGGACCCGGAGGCAGTGCTTGGCAGTGGCAAGAGGGGTCCTGAAGCAGGGTATAGGTGGGCCCTGCTTCAGGCGGAAGTCATGGATGGCCTCCACACCGCTCAGAACATTGAGGCAGCCCTGACTGCCATGTGAGGGAGCGGGTCATGCCAGGCGCATCCTTCACCAAGGGGTGTGCGGTGATGGACAATGCGGCCAATATACTGAGGGCAGTCCACGAGGGGGGTTCACCTGCATCCCTTGCACCGCACACATCCTTCACCTGGTGGTCAGGGATGCTCTGGGCTTGGGGTAGAAGGGGATTGGGGCTGGCACCCTTAGCTCCCTGATCAAGCGGGGGAGGAAGCTGGCCGGTTTCTTTAACCGGAGCATGAAGGGCAGCGATCTCCTCTGGGTAAAGTAGGTGGAGCAAGGCTCCCCAGTGCACCAGCTGGTGCAGGATGTGTCCACCCAGTGGAATTCGACCTTCCTGATGCTCAAGCAGCTTCTTGATCAGAAATCCTCCTTGCATCAGGTTCAACTGGTGATGGACAGTGGGGCACCTCCAGGGTACGATGGGGTGGAATGGGAGATCCTGGCTCACACGGTCTTCGTGCTCAGACCGTTCCTGGCCATGATGGAGACCATCATCTCCTCCACAGCCACCATCAACCAGGTGACCCCTCTGGTCCAGAGTCTTCTGAGGAGGCTGGAGGAAATTCTCCAGGGGCAGAATTGTGGCCCTCAGGGCAGGAAGCTGGCAGATGAGGTGGTTGCCCTGGTGCGGCAGCTGAAGGCAGGGCTGAAGGCATGGTTCAATGAGCTACTGCAGTGGGCAGCATATGTTTTGGCAACCATGCTGGACCCCACGGTCAAGGGCAGCATGGCATGCCAGACAGCGCTCTATGGGCACTGGAAGGGTGACCTGGTGGAGAGGGTCTGGCAGGCAGAGCGGGCTCTTGAGAGTGCATGGCAGCAGCAGCAGAATGCCCCTGGGAATGGTGGGAGTGGAAGCAACCACCCCTTTTAGCTGGCGCGGTGTATTCCTGCCCCCAGCCCTAGCGGTAGTAGCACCAGCAGCAGGCTGAGCAGCTGCAACACCCCTATTGCGAGCAGCAGCAGCTCATATGTGCAGGGCACTCTGGTGAGCATGGGCTCGTGCACAGCAGGGCAGGCAGTGTGGCTGAGGGCAGTGGCGGAGGTGGTGCCCAGGTAGAGTTATGTGAGGGAGTATGACAGCGCCTCAGCAGGCAGTGGAGAGCTACCTGGAGGAGGAGCCGTGCATCGAACCCAGCAGTGATCCCTTGGCCTACTGGGCTGGCAAGACCAACATGTGGCCGGCTCTGTCCAATGTGACCAAGGATCTCTTGTCCTGCCCACCAACAAGTGTCCCCAGCGAGTGGGTGTTCTCCATGGCGGGGGACATTTGTTCGCCGCACCGCCTGAGACTGGGGGCCAATTTGGTGGAGCAGTTGCTTTTTATTAAGGTGAACCTTCCGCTGCTGGGATTCCCCAAGCTGCCCCTGGACATGGATTGATGGTGCAGTGGCACATGCCATCCCATGCCAGGGGGAGTCTTGGGACGGGACTCCTCCTCAATCTGGGCTGCTGTTGCTGAGGTGCTGTCCCTCCATCCCAATGCCTGGCGCCCGCCCTGCCTCTCTCTCTCTCTCTCTCTCTCTCTCTCTCTCTCTCTCTCTCTCTCTCTCTCTCTCTCTGACTAGACGGCCTTGGCCGGCCTATCTGACTGACCTCATGATGCAGAGTGGCATTGGGAAGCTGTAAGCCTGGCAGTCAGCCTCTGGCTAGATGATCTCGGCCCACCTATCTGACTGGATCTCTCTTTCTCATGCTGCAAAATCTTCGCCGGCCTATCTGAGTTCCCTGACAATGTCCCAGCCTGCCTTCCCTACTGCCTCTCATGCCACGCTGCCTGTCTGCCCACCCGCCCAGGTTGCCAAGATCAAAGCCTTCCTCAGCCTTCCTTCTGCTCATGCCACACTGCCTGTCTGCCCACCCGCCCAGGTGGCCAAGATCAAAGTCTGCCTCAGTCCACCTCTGCTGTCTGCCATGGTTTTGTGCCCCAGAAATCCAATGTCTGCTGCTGCTGCCAATGCTGCCTCTGCTGTGCTATGGGTTCTTTGTCCTGGCAATCCAACGTCTGCCACTGCTGCCTCTGCTGTCTTTGCCATGGGTTCTGTGCCCTGGCAATCCAATGTCTGCTGCTGCCGCCAATGCCATCTCTGCTGTCTGTGCCATGAGTTCTGCTACCAGGAAATCCAATGTCTGCCGCTGCTGCCAGTGCTGCCTCTACTGTCTGTGCCATGGGCTCTGTGCTCTGGTAATTCAATGTCTGCTGCTGCTGCCAGTGCTGCCTCTGCTCTGTCACAGGTTATGTGTTCCAGTAATCCAATGTCTGCTGCTTCTACTGCCAATGCCGACTCTGCTGTCTGTGCCATGGGTTCTGTGACTCAGCAATCCAATGTCTGCTGCTGCTGCCAATGCTGCCTCTGCTGTGTGTGTCATGGGTTCTGCTACCGGGCAATACAATGTCTGCCGCTGCTGCCAATGCTGCCTCTGCTGTTTGTGCCATGGGTTCTGTGCCCTGGCAATCCAATGTCTGCTGCTGCTGCCAATGCCACCTCTGCTGTCTGTGGCATGGGTTCTGCTACAGGGCAATCCAATGTCTGCTGCTGCCAATGCTGCCTCTGCCCCGGGTTCTGCTACTGGGCAATCCAATGTCTGTTGTTGCTGCCAATACAGCCTCTGCTGTCTGTGCCATGGGTTCTGTACCCCGGCAACCCAATGCCCACTTCTGTTGCCTTTGCTGTCGGCAATCCAATGTCTGCTATTGGGTGGCCACGTGATTCACCACCGGGCAAGACTTGACCAATTGGCAGAATAGCTTGTTGAGATCTGGAGAGTAGGATGCAAGCCTGCAATGCCTGATGAAGTAGGGGTGCCAGCCAGTGAGCCCTGGCCAGGCCTCTGCTGCTGCTCCACTGATGCAAGCCTGCCTTCAATGCCTGGCCAAGCAGGGGTGCCAGCTGCAGTTACTGTGCTTGGGTAATCCAATGTCTGCTGATGTTGCTGGTACTACACGTCAGTAATTTACTCCTCAATCTTGTAGATGGGCATAGCTCAGATGAGTGCAATGGTGGGCGGGGGCTCGGTGTCCACAAGATTCACCACCGGGCAAGACATGCCCAAATTACAATAGAGCTTCTTGAGCTCAGTCGAGTAGGATGTCATCCTGCAATGCCCGGCCAAGTAGGAGTGCCAGCCACCGAGCCCTGGATGGGCCTCTGCTGCTGCTCCGTCGATGCCTGACTGGCAGCCTGCAGTGCCCAGCCAAGTAGGGATGCCAGTCACTCCAGTCCCAGACCCACCATCAGGGTTCTGGGGCCGTCATTCTTCTCATGGGGAGCTGTCATCCCACTTCATATCGAAGCTGCCACTCTAGTCCCAGGACCCACCATCAGGGTTTGGGGCCGTCATTCCGCTCATGGGGAGCCATCATTCCACTTCATCTAGAAACTGCCACTCTAGTCCCAGGACCCACCATCAGGGTTCTGGGGCCATCATTTCGCTCATGGGGAGCCATCATTCCACTTCATCTAGAAGCTGCCACTACAGTTCCAGGACTCACCATCGGGGTTCTGGGGCCGTCATTCCACTCACTGGGAGCCGTCATTCTACTTCATCTAACTAAACTGCCTAACTGAGTCAGACCAATGGTCCATCTTAGCCTAGTATTGTCACAACCTGACACGGCAGCAGGGGTTTTAAATTCGGGTCCAAATATGGCTCTTCCAGGGTCTCCAGCAGAGGCCATCCCAGCATCCTACCTGAGACCCCTCCAAACCCCCAGCAGAGGCCTCCCCCAGGCATGCTACCAGAGGTCCTGAAGTGGAGATGCCGGGGATTGAACCTGGGACCTTATACATGCAAAGCACTCGCTCTTACCACTTGAGTTATGCCCCCCCTCCTAGAAGCTGCAACTCTAATCCCAGGACCAATCATCAGGGTTCTGGGGCCATCATTCTGTTCATGGGAAGCCATCATTCCACTTCATCTAGAAGCTGCCACTCCACTCCCAGGACCCACCATCAGGGTTCTGGGGCCGTCATTCCACTCACTGGGAGCCGTCATTCCATTTCATCTACCTAAACTGCCTAACTGAGTCAGAACAAAGGTCCATCTTAACCCAGTATTGTCACAACCTGACACGGCAGCAGGGGTTTTAAATTCAGGCACAAATACGGCTCTTCCAGGTTCTCCGGGAGAGGCCACCCAGGCGTGCTACCTCCAAACCCCCAGCAGAGGCCTCCCCCAGGCGTGCTACCAGAGGTCCTGAAGTGGAGATGCCGGGGATTGAACCTGGGACCTTATACATGCAAAGCATGCGCTCTTACCACTTGAACTATGACCCCCCTTCCTCCTCCTAGAAGCTGCAACTCTAGTCCCAGGACCCACTGCCAAGGTTCTGGGGCTTGGCATTTGTTTTATATTGTAATAGCTTCGGCTAACAATAAAATTTGATTTGATTTGACTGACAAGGTTCTGGGGCCATCATTCTGCTCACAGGGAGCTGTCATTCCATGGAATCAAGAAGCAGAAAGCCACTCCAGCCTCAGGACCCACCATCAGGGTTCTGGGGCCTACATTACAGGCATGAGGGGCTGTCTATCCACGTCATCTAGAAGCTGCCACTCCTGTCCCAGGACCCACCATCAGGGTTCTGGGGCCGTCATTCCGCTCATGGGGAGCCATCATTCCACTTCATCTAGAAACTGCCACTCTAGTCCCAGGACCCACCATCAGGGTTCTGGGGCCATCATTCCACTCATGGGGAGCCATCATTCCACTTCATCTAGAACCTGCCACTAGGGCTGAAGCAGCAGCAGTTTTTACCACGCTGCGATTCCATTCCAACATTTCGGAATTGCCAGTGCCACACCGCGGCTTTTCTGCCAACATTCTGCTAACTCTGCCGGCAGTCTGCAAATTTGGAAACCATCTGAAAAATTGCAGAATTGTTGGAAACTGTCGGAAAACCACTGTTCCACTATTTTGTGGCACTGGCGGAATGGCGGAAGTAGCGAAAATGGCATGTTTTTGCTTTTTGTGAAGCCTGTGGAAGTAGTGGAATGAAATTAGAGGAATGAAAGCCTCTGCCACACCGTACCACTAATTGTGGTAACGTTGTTTCTGGCAGAAATAGCTACCTCTGCGACTTTCCGCTACAGCCCTAGCTGCCACTCCTGTCCCAGGACCCACCATCATGGTTCTGGGGCTGTCATTACGCTCATGGGGAGCCATCATTCCACTTCATCCAGAAGCTGCCAGTCTAGTCCCTGGACCCTTGAGGAAATCTCCTCCCTGATGCCAGCTTGCAATGCCCGGCCAAGTAGGGGTGCCAGACACCAAGGCCTGGCCAGGCCTCTGCCGCTTCTCCACCGATGCCTGCCTGCAATACCCTGCCCCCTATGGGTGCCAGCCACCAAGCCCCAAGCCTTCCCAGCCTGTGCTGCTGCCGCTACTCGGTCTCAGATGGTCAGCCCTGGTGCCACGGGCACTGCCAGGGGTCAAGTGCCAAGCCTACCTGCCCAGGCAACCTGGGGTGCCAAGTGCCAAGCCTTCTGGGTCTCTGTTGCTGGTGCTGGTGCTGGTGCTGCTGGGTCTCAGATGGCCTGCCAGCCCTGGCTCCATGGGCACCCCCAGGGGCTACGCACCAAGCCTGCCTGCCCTGGCAACCCGGGGTGCCGAGCGCCAAGCCTTCCTGGTCTCTGCTGCTGCTGCTGGGTCTTCGACGGCCAGCCCTGGCATCACAGGCACCCCCAGAGGCCAAGTTCCGAGCCTGCCCCCACGGGCAACCCAGTTTGCTAAGCGCCAAGCCTTCCTGGTCTCTGTTGCTTCTGCTGCTGCTGGGTCTCCAATGGCCAGCCCTGGCACCACGGGCACCCCCAGAGGCCAAGTGCCGAGCCTGCACACCCATGCAACCTGAGGTGCCAAGCACTAAGCCTTCCCGGTCTCTGCTGCTTCTGCTTCTTCTTCTGCTGCTGCTGCCACTGGGTCTCCGACGGCCAGCCCTGGCAACACTGGCACCCCCAGGGGCCAAGTGCCGAGCCTGCCTACCCGGGCAACCTGAGGTGCCAAGCGCCAATCCTTCCCAGTCTCTGCTGCTGCTGCTGCTGCTGCTGCTTCTGGGTATCTAATGGCCAGCCCTGGTGCCATGGGCACCCCCAGGGGCCAAGCATCAAGCATTCCTGGTCTCTGCTGCTGCTGCTGCTGGGTATCCCACGGCCTTCCATGCCACCACGGCCCCCCCTGGGGGACCCTGGAGTGCCCCAAGCCTCCTGGCAGTGCCAAACTCAGCTGAACGTTCAGATGGGGGTGTCCGAACTCCGCCAGACTGAACCCATGAACCCAAACTAAGTTTTTAGTCCAAACGGCTGAACATCCAAACTCCATCCTGTTCGCACATCTCTAGTGTTGAGTTCAATGAACTGGGCTCAAAGAAGAGCTAGAGACTTTGTTTGTTGAGGAACTGTCTTTAAAGCCCTAGGGCCGTCACCAGAAGGCAGAGACTTTAAGTAGCCCTGGACTTATATCAAGGAACCATTTATATCCCAGTGGGGGAAGGACTGTTTATTGGTTGTTTATAGGGGACCCACTTTTGGGGAGAAGCCCCTGCCTGGTTTAACGGGCCCAGCTATAAAGGGAGACATGGAAACTGGGAGGGTTTTAAAGCTCTAGTCTGGGATGCTAGACCCTGAATCGATTAAGTTATTATCTTGAGAAATTTGGCTGAGAGCCCGGTCAAGGGCTTATAAAGAGTGCCACTAGGCATTACTGCTGCTACACCTAGTGGGGTTGATTACTGTGAGTCTTCTAAGGGCTAGAAATTGAATTATTTGTGTGGGCGTAGTCCTGAGCTAAATTCCCTAGCTGACTCCTCCAGAGCTGGACCCGTCCATACCATATCAACCGTGAACACTGTGATTGATTCCAGATGAATGATTATTCTGAGTTGTAAATGTCCATGTAAACAGGAACCCAGGATTAAGAATCTGGGATTTTAACTATGGGTTAGTGTCCGCGTAAAAACAGCCAATGGGTTTAAATTGCTCCAAGATTGTGCTGAAACACCCCTTTTCAGATTTGGCAATGTTGACTGGCTGGATGTCCCCATTTCAGCCCTAGTTTTTTGGGTACCTGTTTCAACTCTGGGTAGAAACACGTGTGATGGCGGTGCGGTGGCGGCCCAACCTGGCCCGGGGAAGAAAGCCACGGTGAACATGATCCAGTCTTGTTTGAGGTGTCGAACAAAGATGCCCATGAGCTGGGGAGGGTGGGAAGAACCATGAACTTGCGGTCAGCCGGCCACACCTCTGCCCTGTGCCCAGAGTCGCACCCGTCGCCATGATAGGCATCCCTGGAGGCCTCTGATGGCCAGCCATGGTGGCCCTGACTCGGGCTGGGTTGATGGCCCTGAAACAGATGAGCTAGCCTGCTGTGGCCTGCTTTGGCCAAGTCAGGCGGGCCTTAGCCTGGGCTGTGACCTTGGAGTTTTCTGAGGTCACAGCCAGGGCAATCCTGGGCGAACATCTGTCAGAACCCGGAACACACATGCAGCTGAGGTCCTGGCCGAAGCAGGCTAAAGCTGGCTGCTGTTGTGTCTGTTTTTACCCTCTAGTTACAACTGAGAAGGGTTGCCTTACGTTTCTCATGAAATGTATTCTATCTCCTAAAACAGATTCAGTGTTGCAGCTTTAGCACCTACTCTTTCCAGGGATCTGCAGCGCTAAGATAAAATAAAATAATTCCCAGATTCTGCCACTCACCCCAAAATTGCACCACTGACTTTTGAAACTAATCAGGTGTCTTGACGAGACGCAAGCGACCAAAGTTGGTGAGGATTTGGGTAGATATTTATCCCTTTTGTTGGTTACGAGAACAATCACAAAACAGATGCAATCAGAAAAGCATGAGAGAGAGAGAGAGAGCGAGAGAGAGAGAGAGAGCGAGAGAGCTAATTGCAGCTTCATTTTAGGATCGGAGGCTAATTGCGGCTTCAATTTAGGATTCGAGCAGCGTTTGCTGCAGGAGGAGAATATAGTCCCTTCAATCACAAAAGAAACCCGAAGTGGTTCGTAGCAGATAAAGAGATGCAAAATAGCATGGTTATTTTAGACAGACGGGGGACGGCTCTGATTACGGAAAGCTGCTAAAACAGTCTGGGACCAATTAGGAAATGGAGTGAGTATCAGGGGTGACTCATCCAACTCAACTAGAAGGCTTAGCTGTCAATTGCTCTGATTTAGTATGTTCTTTGGGATCAGAATTGGCAGTGGGGCAGGGAGGGGAATGACATTGGCAGAGTGTCTGCAAACTCCCAGGAAGGGATGATGACATTTGGATACAAATTTGACTAACTTAAGGCAGTCTGAAACTGATGCAAATGTGAGGGGTTTTCATCTCTGGAAGGATGAGTTCCCGTGATCGCTCCTTCTGATGCTGGAGGCGGACTACAAGGCCAGCAGTACTGGGAGCACAGCTGAAACGGATAGCTAATTCTGTAACCGGGATTAATAACTAAAATTCCAGAGAGCCAATCATTTAACCAGTCAGTCATCATCACATACACAGTGATTAACTGATTATCCAAAATACTGATTAATACTGCTTTATCGGGTTAAAAGTTCAGGTTTGGATAGACCCAAAATTGCCCAAAAATGGCTATTTTGGATTAATCTGAAATTTCACACAGTGCTCTCAGTTCCTCCCTCCTCACCTTTAAAAACCCCCTAAAAACTTATTTATTCTCCAGGTGATTTTAGGATCCTTGGCTGGTCCACCCTGGATGTATTTTTCCTTACTCATTATCGTATTCTTTTTAATTGTTTTACAGTCTTATCTTTTAAATGAATTTTATATTACGTATTTATGTCATAAGGTGCTCCAAGTGCCAACCAGTGGAGGGGCTCAATAAAAATGAAATCATGATGATTGTTGTAAATTGGCACAAATAATTCTCAGTTGTTTCCCAATTGGGCACTCGGGCCCAACTGGCACTCGGGCAGTCTGCCAGGTACCTGACATGGTACCTCATAGTATCTTGGGCGAGGAACAGGCAGGGTTTTGTAACGGACGCTTGTTCACCAACCAGCTTTTCGTGATATATCATTTAGCGTCTTCTTCTTTGAAGAGGAAATGAGGGCTGTTTGGTGTTTTAATGGACCTTAAGGGAGCCTTGACTCCATAGATAGGAGCATCCTTTAGTCCAAGCTGGCCTCACTGGTTATGGACCCTGCTTTAATCCATCCTCTCATGGTCTTCCATGAGGATAACTCTGCGAGGGTTCGATTTGGCCCAGCTGGAGAGTCTACATCTTCCTTCTCAGTCAAACGGGGGGTGAGGCAGGGCTGTGTTCTGGGCCCCACCCTCTTTAATTTATTTTTGAATTATCTCCGCCCCCTTCTTTTGAAGGACGATTGTCATCTACCAAAGATATTAGAGGAGGAGATCCCCATACTTTTCTTTGCAGATGATGCGGTACTCCTCTCTTTTTCTAAGGTTGGCCTCCAACGCCTACTCAATGTCTTTAGTGACTATTGTAAGCATAACAATCTTGAAATTAATATCACCAAATTGAAAGTCCTGTCATTTGGCTTAAGGAAGACATTTAGATGATTTGTAGATTCAAAACTGTTGAAATCTGTTAAGTCCTTCACATATATTTGGGGTTGACCTTTTCCGCCAACTTATCTTGGGCAGACCATTCTCTTAGGTTGGCTAGGAAAGCAGCCCAGGTGGTCGGAGGAGTCTTTGCCTTTTGTACCAACCATAAGAGAAGGGGTTTTGTAAAGATTGGTCAGGCCAAATTAGACTCAACTTTCCTTTATGGTGCGGAGATCTGGGGTCATGACCGAAGAGCTTGTGAACCAGTGGAGAAGATTCAGGCTAACTTTCTCAGAAAATTACTCATGGTCCCGGATTCAGTGTCCAGGGCTTTGACCCATGTGTAAATGGGAATGATAAATCTGGTTGCAATTGCCAGAACATGTCCTGCTCTCTACTGGCTTAAAATAAGATCCTACCTGCCTAGGCATTATCCCAAGCTGGTCTTATTGGAGGCTGAAGGGTGGGATTCTTATTCCCACTCTTGGCTTGCTGTAACGAAGAGCTCACTACAGGTGACGGGCCTTGGCGATCTTGTATTAGACAGCTCAAGGTTATCCTTAGCCAGGGATAGGCAGACTATCAAAGATCACTTTCTTGACAGCTCTATGCAAGATGATCTTGCTTCAATTCAACACATAAAAGTGCCTCTATACCATCTTTTTCAGCCCACTTTTACCTTTGCTCCATACCTTTCTCTGGTACCCTTGGCTAGTCGTAGAGAGTCTTTGACCAAACTAAGGTTTAATTGAATTGATTCCATGGAATTAAGAGGGAGGTGGGGGAAGGTCCTCTTTCAATTGAGATGCTGCCCTTGCGACAGCTTGGTGATAGAAGATATCAACCTTTTCCGTTGGAGTTGCTCCTTCTACTCCGAATTAAGATCAAGTCTGCTGTTTCCTATTTTTGCCTCTTGCCGTCACATGGCTGAGCATTTTCTCCTTTGGAGAAGTCACTTTGGCTATTACAACAAACTTCTCTTTCTGTTTTGCATTTATTAGCTAGGTTTGTGGTTAGGGCCAGGAGGATTTGAAGGGCTATTTTCTTGGGAAAAGACTGATCATTTTGTTGCTAGGTTGATATCACGGAGCATTGCTTGTGTTGATCTGGGTTTTGTATTTGTTTATATACCTTGATGTTGATATTATTTTCTTTTGTATTTGGGATGTGTTCAGATGTTTTTACTATTGGTTGGCTGGTGCTGAATGAATGAATTAAAGATAGATCCATTTCCTACTCTTGTGTGATGCCGTCATCACTGCTCCTGTCCCCTGAGCTCAGTCATTCAGGGCTTGAGGGCTGCGAGTGGGTCCGGTCTATGGGCTAGATCAAGGAACTGGAAATGGGTCAAATAAAAACAGCCATAGGACATTTGGCTGGTGATTTCCCAACCCCTGGTTTAGAATGTGGTTAATGTGTTTTTCTCAAATATAAATTAGACAAGAGACAAATGATGATTTCTTTAGTGCTGAAATGAGAATCAATTTGAATCTTGCAAGAATGTTGCAAGAATCGAGAGCCTTTTCTGAAATCTTGCTGGGATCTTGGTAATAGTTTGAGATTCTCATGAGAATCCTACTACCCTCCTCCCCTCAAAATTGCATATGCACAAAATGGCCACCAGACATTTTGGCCATGCACAACCTTTTCCAAAATGGGCAAATTTTCTCTGCATGCACAAAATGGCCACCACGCATGTACAGAACAGCTGTCCTTCTCCACTATTGCAGTGACGCTGCTAGTGCCATTTTGGAAAAGGGCTGGGCGTGCGCAGAACAGCTGTGGCGGCCTTTGACGCATGTGCAGTCCTTTTTTTTTTTTTTTAATTAAGAAAAAAAAAATCTCAATGAGAAATTGTTGAGATTGGGGATTTTCTCAATTCTCGTGTTTTTAATTGTTATTATTGTTATTATTATTAGCATTTATATAGCGCCAGCGATGTACCTGGTGCTTACAAAGAACAAAACAGACACGGTCCCTGCTCGAGAGCTTACAATCTAAAGACAGGGGGAGGGGAGACAGGGAAGGGGGAACAGAGGGAGAGACAAGGGATGNGGGAGGGGAGACAGGGAAGGGGGAACAGAGGGAGAGACAAGGGATGCAACATTCATGAGGATGCGATAACTCAGGTGCACGTTCTTGGCTTGGTTACAGTACGTTGGGATTTTGCAGATAACAGGTGGGGGATAATCCTGGGTGCACATGCTTTGCAGGAGTTTGGAAGTACGGAGCAGAAGAGGTGGCTTTTGTGGAGGGACTTGAAGGTGTGGAGGGTGGGGGCCAGGCGGACGAGGGCAGGGAGTGAGTTCCAGGCACGTGGGGCAGTGAGGAGAGGCGTGGGAGGGTGAGGGAGAGGATGGAGGAGGAGCGGAGTGTTCGAGTAGGGGTTTGGAGGGAGATGAGGACAGAGAGGTAGGGGAGAGTGATGTTGTGAAGGGCTTTGTAGGTGAAGACGAGAAGCTTGTGCAGAATATGCTCAGGAAGAGGGAGCCAATGGAGAGAGGAGAGGTTTCATGTGGTCAGAGCGATGGGCTAGGTGGATGATCCTGGCAGCAGAGTTTTGAACAGAGATGAGGGCAGAAAGGTGAGAGCGGGGAAGGCCAGCGAGGAGGAGGTTACAATAGTTGAGGCGTGAAATGACTAGGTCATGGATGAGAGTTTTGGCAGATTAGACAGACAGAAAAGGGCGGATCCTGGCAATGTTGTGGAGGGAGAAGCGGCAGGATTTGGCAATGGAGTCAATGTAGGGTTTGAAGGTAAGGTGCGAGTCGAAGATGAAGCCCAAGCTGCGAGCTTGGGGGACAGGGAGGATGGAGACCCTGTCACTGGCAATTGACAGGGAAGAGGGAGAGGAAGGACTGGGAGGGGAGATAAGGAGTTCAGTTTTCACCATGTTCGGTTTGAGTTGGCGTTTAGACATCCAGGCAGAGATATCGGAGAGACAATTGGTGAGACGAGCTTGAACAGAGGGGGAGAGGGAAGGAGTGGAGAGATAGAGTTGAGTGTTGTCAGCGTTTAGGTGGTATTGGAAGTCATGGGAGGTGATGAGTTTGCCTAGGGATTGGGTGTAGATAGAGATGAGGAGCGGGCCAAGGACAGAGCCTTGGGGAACCCCGACTGAGAGAGGTAGGGAGGAGGAGGGGGAGGAGTTAGGAAGACATACTTTGAAGGAGTGGTCAGAAAGGTAGGAGGAGAACCAGTCGAGGACAGAGTCCCAGAATCCAAGGGAGAGGAACGAATCAAGCAGGAGCGAGTGGTCAACAGTGTCGAAGGCAGCAGAGAGATCAAGGAGGAGAAGAATAGAATAAAGGCAGTTGGATTTAGCTACAAGAAGATTGTTGGTGATTTTAGCCAGAGCAGTTTCAGTGGAGTGAAGGGGGAGGAAGCCAGATTGGAGGGGGTCAAGGGAGGAGTTGGCAGAGAGGAGGTCGAGGCAATGGGAGTAGACAACCCGTTCAAGGAGCTTGGAAGCAAAAGGGAGGAGCGAGACAGGATGGTAATTAGAAGGTTCAGAGGAATCCAGAGTGGACTTTTTGAGGATGGGGGAGACAGTGACATGTTTAAAGGCAGAGGTGACAGAGCCAGTAGAGAGGGAGAGGTTGATGATGTGCAGGAGGGGAGGGGCGACGGTGGGGGAAATGGAGGTCAGGAGGCAGGAAGGAATGGGGTCCAGGGGGCAAGTGGAGGGGTTGGAGGAGGAAAGCAGGGAGGAGATTTCCTCAAGGGAGGCGGGAGGTAAGGAGGACAGGAGAGAGGTGGGGGGGAGGAGGGAGAGGGGGGAGTGGTAGGGGGAGAGGACTTGGAAGCGATTTCCAGGCGGATCTTGTCAATCTTGGAGGTGAAAAAGAGAGCTAGATGCTGAGTGGAGAGAGAAGAGGGAGGAGAAGGACAGGGGGGTTTGAGAAGGGAGTCAAAGGTGGAAAAGAGGTGGCAACGGTCCCGAGAGCAGGACTCAATGCGGGAGGCATAGTACTGTTGTCTAGCGAGAGAGAGAGCAGATTTGAGTGATGAGAGGCAGAATTTGAAGTGGAGGAAGTCGGCGCGGTAATGGGATTTGCGCTAAAGGTGTTCCGCAGCCTGGGTGCAGGAGCGGAGATGGCAAGTGGTGGGGGTAAGCCAAGGCGAGGGTTGTGGGACCGAGCGGGGTGGGAAGAGAGGGGAGCAAGGGAGTCGAGGGTGGAGGTGAGAGAAGAGTTGAAGGCAGAGATAGCAGAATTGGGGGAGGAGGAGGAGAGGACTGAGGGGAGAAGAGGAGAGAGGGAGGAGGCGAAGTCCTGGGGCACAATGGCCTGCAGATTGTGGAAGGGACGTGGAGATGGGGGAGAGGAGTGGGAGGAGTGGGAGAGGTTGAAGGAGGCAAGGAAATGGTCAGAGATGGGATGGGGCTCGAAGGAGAGATTGGACACTGAACAGTTCCTAGAGAACACGAGATCAAGAGAGTGACCATCAGTGTGGGTGGGGGAGCTAGTCCAGAAGTGGAGATTAAAGGAGGAGGCTAAGGAAAGGAAGCGAGCGATGCAAGGCTGAGAGGGTGCATCGACATGGATATTGAAGTCACCAAGGATGAGTGTGAGGATGTTGTCAGAGAGGAATAGAGTGAGCCAGGACTCAAACTTGGAGAGAAAGGAGGAGAGGGAGCCGGGGGGATGGTAGATGACAGCAACACGGAGGTGGAGAGGGAAGTAGAGGTGTATGGAGTGAGCCTTAAAGGAGGGGAAGGAGAGAGAGGGGGGAGGGGGAAGGGGTTGAAACTGGCAGGAAGAGGTGAGGAGGAGGTCCATGCCACCACCCCGGCCTTCGGAGCGGGGTTGGTGGGAGAAGGAGAGACCTCCGTAGGAGAGGGTGGCAGGGGTGACAGAGTCAGTGGGGGAGATCCAGGTTTCAGTGAGGGCGAAAAGGTGAAGGGAGCGAGAGAAGAAAAGATCATGGATATAGGAGGCTTTTTTTAGCGGAGGAGCGACAGTTCCAGAGGGAGCAGGAGAATGGGAGTTGATCGGGGGGGAGACAGGGAATGGGGATAAGATTAGGGGAAGGGGGGCGATGGGATCGGCAGGAGATGGGCCCTGGGACAGACGGGGAGGGGGCAAGAGGTGGTGGGGGGAGAAGGAGGAGGTGTGGGGATGGTGGAGTGAGATGCTAGGCATAGGGGGAGGCAGGGGGAGAGGGGAAAGAAGAACCCTTCGAGAAGCCTGATTCTAAATGAAAATTGAGAGAATAACGAGATCAAGTTTCTGCCTAGTTCCCTTTTCTTCCAATCTGTATTGGAGTCAATTTCAGTATCGACCTTCTTCATTCGTGTGTTAGACCTTGGGGTGGCTCAAAGCTTGTACACTCTCATCCACCGAAGTTGAGTCAATGAAAGGAATCATATTAACTCCTTGGCCTCTTGTCGCTCTCAGCCAGGGGTGGGGAACCTTTTTTTGTCCTGGGGGCCACATTGAATATTAGTATGAGCTCCGAGGGCCACATAGATATTGGGAGCGGGAGCGCTTAATAGGTTTATTCATGAAAAGGAGGGTGCAGATCATGGCTCTGTGCTGTGGATCTGTCCCTGTGTGCATGCCCTCCTCTCTGTTCCATTATCATGAGCTCAGTTTTTCAATACTTGGGGGTAGAGACTGGATCCAGGGGCCAGATCCAGGCACTGGCAAGGGGCCACATAAAATCTTGTTGAGGGCCACATTTGGCCCCCGGGCCTGATATTCCCCACCCCTGCTCTCAACAGAAACACACAGTCAAGCCAGTATTTCTGATTGAACTCCCCTTCTAGATGGCGACATTGATTTCTAGAAACAACGGCCGTTAAACAGGCACGGCTGCCCGCGCACATTGGGTGAGTGAGTGTGGAATCAAACAGGCCAGGGATGGGTGTGAGATGGATGGGGGCCCCTACTCATGCAGGGCTTGGCCTGCTGCCCACATGGAGCACTCCAGATGTTTCTCTGATGCTCCATGCATGGGCATGGGTGGCTGGTGAGTGAGTCACGGGAGCGTGCACCCGCCCACCCACGCCGCCTTCAGACGGGCGCTCAGGTGGGTGGGAGGTGGGTAGACCTCTGTGGAAGCATCTCATCTAAGAGCGGCCAATGCAGTGACTATGTCCAAACACATTCAGAACTTCGGGACCTATAGAAGCTGTGGCGGCAGGATCCCCGTTAGCCATTTTAACATAGCGTTTAATTCTGTCCTTAATCCCTCACCATTTAGGATGCCCTTCCTTGAGGCACGCTCCTCTGGAATCACTCCCTTGCAGCAGTCTCCTCCCTTGCTGCTTCTCCAACCGAGCCCTTGGTTCATTTTCTCTCATTCACGGTTGGTGTTGGGATAGTGTGGCCCATTATTATTTATCGCGTAGCATTTTCAGTGTTCAGAGTGCTTTACAGTCTTTACCTAGGTCACTCCCGTAACAACAGAGGACGTACTTTCTGACTGTCAGGGGCTGGGAGCAAACAGCATGGAATGGGTCACTCCATTGTGACTTGTTGGGTACTTCTCCAACGCAACTGAGATTGGCCACTGTCAGAGGCCGTTTTTAGACGACATTTCCGGCCGCGTTTGACTGGGTCGATTTTTCCACCCGGTCAAATCGCGGCCGGAAAAGCATGCGTGTTCCCCTTCCAGGCGCGTGATTGCTGGGAGTGTATCGTCTGATCCCGGCTGCTGGCATTTTTTCAAAACAAGCGTGGGCGCGGCTGCGCTTGTCTAAAAACAACCAGAGTCTGACAGTGGATGGACCACTGGTCTGACCCAGTAGGGCATTTTTATGTTGTTCTTCACCCTGTGTGGTAGCGTCATTATTTCCCCCATTTTACATGAGGGGGGGGGGAATGAGACTGAGAGAGTGACTTACCCAAGGTCACCCAATCAGTTCATGGCCAAGGCTGGATTTGAACATTGGCTTTGCAGGACTAAATTCAACACTTTATGTACTAGGCTTCACTGGCTGTCATAAACAATGGTTCAGTCTGTGTTGTCATGGTTAGGTCTACCATCTTCCCAGAAGCTTTGACCAAAAGACAGTAAGGAAAGAGATTCTCCCCGCCCTTTCTAAATGACCACACCCATTTTGGAGTACCATGACTTCAGTGTTCCTAACCCTATTTGTGGTCCCATGGGAATAATTATAACAGAACTGGGAGACGCATACTCCTCTGACTTTGGACTCTACGACTCGCTTACATCCCTACAGCTGGTCACCTGACTAGCCTCTGGATACTTCTCAGGAGTATTTTTCCACCCGATTGGGCTTGAGAGTCAGGTGAGCTTGCTTTAAAGGGCCAGGTCATGACATGCCACACCATTATCTTCTGTCAATGCCACTGTTGTCTTTCAGCTGCTTGGGTGCGGTTGGCCAGCTCTAGGGGCAGAAAACGATGACTACAGGGCCCATGCGGACCCTCAAAGATGGGCTCGGATTCAGCATTTTGCAGTGACAACTCCACTTCTGGTATCCGAGGATGATGGATAAATTGTGTTACAGATGACACCGGTTCACGTCACATCCAATAATGATCATAACGTATTTACATCTCTAAAGCAAGGCTTAAAAGCTAAAGCCCACAGCAGGAAGACAGAGCAATCAAATGGGTTATAAAACACCACCTCAGAACTGAGGAGTATTTGCTAGAATAAATACAGGCGCAACTAAGAAACATCCTCGGGCTCCTTACGGGAAAAGACTATTAAGTGCTTTATGATCTTGCATCATCTCCCTAATGAAACAACAGCTGCTCACACCTATTCCTTCCAATCACATGGACTGAGGTTCAGCAGAAATGATCCAGGTCTGCCTTTGATTCCTCAGGAACGGAGCCGAAATGAGCACCCACAAAAACAAGTATACGTGTTGAATTTCCAGTACCCGAATCAACCCCCAAATTTTGGGAACTAATTGGTACCTGATTAGGGCCTGATTTGGATGACAGATCTCCCAGAACGTCAATGTTTGGTCCTGATTTTTCTAGTTTCTATCCTGATTTTTCAGTTTTCTATCTTGATTTACAGATTGGTAACCAAAAAATTGGTAAATCACTAATGGAAATTACATTTCCCCCCCAGGTATTTGGGTTCCCGATCGGCAACTGTGTGGCTTGTTGGGTACCTAAAAATGTGGAAATTGCCCATGAGTACTAATTTAGGTACCTGTTTCAGCTCTACTTGGGAATATTTTGGGAATATATACGAGTTCTCAGCGAGAATTTTTTTTTTTTAAAAGAAAAACCCCATTATGCATTCACAAAATGGCCGTCGGTCTGTTTTGTGCATGCACAAAATGGCTGTCCCTTTTAACCAACATGGCAGCAGTAACTTTGCTGCTATTTTGGTTAAGGGCAGAGGACTGCGCATGCGCAAATGGTCCCTGCCCTTAACCATCCCCGTGTCTCTGCTCAAATCATCCTCTCTTTCCCTCTGTGTTTGAGGGTAGAGAATGGATCCAGGAACTGGAAAGGAGTCAAATGAAAAAGAGCCAGGGTCCAGATTTGGCTGTTGGGCTGCAGGTTCCCCAGCTCAGGTGCAGGTACATTGGAACGTGTTTAATGGCAGGGGGCTAGACTAGATAGCCTTTGGGGTTACCTCCAGTTTATGATTCCGTAGCTCCTCATCTGGCATGCTGTCCTCTGGGCCACACTGCCCCCTCCCTGGTGCCCTTGTGGCTGGCCTTTCCAAAAGAGCAGAGCCCCCATCTCTCACAATGCACTGAGACAGAATTATAGAATGGTCCGTTTCCGCAAGGGTCATCTCCTCGAATTCCCTGCTCCATGGCAGGATAGCCCTTCCTAGAGCATTATGGACAGAGGCTTGTCCAGGCTGGGTTTTGAAAAGTTTTCTGAAAACCGGGATCTAGTGAGTGCTGGGGGCGCTTGGGAATCTGCCCCTAACGCTGTGCTTTGGCTTTCTCTTTCTAAAGCCAGGGAACTCAGTTAGTGTCTAGTCCAGGTGGGGAACCTCAGGGCTAAGGATTAAATGTGGTCCGCGGCTCGTATTTATGTGTCCTATTTCCACTTCCTGGCTTCAGTCCCTATATGCAAACACTGGAAAACGGAGGCCACATTCACACCTGACGCGGTGCGGTGACGGCGAGACCCGCGAGGAATGAGGTGGCAATAGAGAGGAGCCAGATTCCGGAAGTACTTCCTGTGTTGATGGGGATCTGCTGCGGCTTCCCTCGTGCATGTCTGGGTGCAAAATCCTGGGCTGATATGCACGAGGGAAGCCGCTGCAGAACCCCATTTGCACCGGCTCTACTTCTGCCATCGGACTCCTCCCCGCTGCCATGTCTTTGCTCCACTGCCACTGCCGCGCCAGGTGTGAATGTGGTCTGAGCTTAGGGGAAGGGAGCAGAGATGAGAGCAGGCACACAAGGATAAGGAACTGATTCATGATCCTGACCCTCCTTTTCCTGGACCCACCCCTTAAGCACCCCTGTCCTCAGCTCCTATGGGTGTTTTTCAGCGAGCAAGGCTGAGGGGTAGGGATGGGTGAACAGAATGCGGTTCGGATGTTTGGATGTTCTGTCGTTTGGTTCAAAACCCGAGTTCGGGTTCGATGGCTCGGTTCAGCCGAGTTCGGGTTGGCCGAACAGTCAAAAATAGCGCCACCGAAACGAAACCAAAACAAAACCGAAACCTAATTTTTGGCCCTGAAAAGACGTTTTTCCTGCCCTCGAACTCATCCGAACACGACTGAACTGTTCAGTCATTTGAGAGTTCGGTTCGGACGTTCGGTTCGGACGCCTGAACAGACCGAGTTCGGTCCGAACTCCAAACATCCGGACTATGTTCTCCCATCCCTACTGGGGGGGGGGATCTGTGGCCGCTGAGTGGCACAGCTGTGGGGCAGCCATTCATGTGGCGTGCGTGGGGAGGGATGGATTCTAACGGGTGGCTCCCATCATGGCTGCTGCGGCAGCCACCTTGCACTCTCCCTGACACAGACCGTGGGGGAGGGGGAAGTGTGCCGGACTAGCCTTTGAAACTGACATGTCCCAGAGTGAGCGCTAGGAAATTGGGCTCCCCAGCACTCGCGGCCCAGTTCCTGTGACTTGTAAAGGCAGTGGCCCCCGCCCACAGTGCCTATGAGAGCAGCAGACAGGTCCGCTGGTGTGGGTGACCCCCCCAGGGTTCATATGGGCAGGGGATGTGTAGGCACCCGTTGCCACACATTTGTTGGACTTGTCCCACACGGCGCACTCTGGATTTCTCGGCAGTGGGCTGTGGATGTCCAGGCGTGGGTGAGGAGTGGCTCATGGGGGCACGCACCTGCACCACTTTCAGAGAGGCGGTCGGACGAGTGTCTCCTGGGTGGCCACGTGGGGTAGCATCTCGTTTAAAAACACCCAATATGATCCTCGGAACTTGTATTCCTTTTCAAAGTAGTCCCTGGGAGGGGAAAAGTTCCCCACCCGTGGCCTAGTTCTTGCCCCGTCCGTCCGGCTTGCCGAAGACGTTCAGACTCTCTCCCACGCTGAACTCAAAGATCCTCTCTCCTCTTCAAGCGTTGAGCCTTGGCCAGCCTCTTGGGGTCGCTGCAGCCCAGCTGAGCTCCCGCGACTAGTGCGCGTGCTCCGGGCTCGCATTGCTGCACATGGGTTTATTTTTAAAAGCCAAAGATGTTTGTAATTACCTTGAGTGTGAACACATGCTTTCTCTGTTTGAAAGGAAACTACCAGCCCTTAATGAGATATTTATCCTTCCACGTCTGAAATAAATTAAACATGGCAACTCAAGCCTGCTCGGCAGCAATGCAGCAAAGCTATTAATATTTCTAAAATGATCTCATTTTCTCTCTCTCTTTCTCCCCACTTTCTTCTAATGCTTCCCATATGCTTCCCTTAATGCACTTTCTCCCCCGCCCCCCCGCAAATTCTTTCTCTGTGCGATCACTGGCTTATATCCTCATTCTCTCTCTCTCTCCCTGCCCTGCCGCAGCCACCAGAACTGGCCAGGAGAGAAAGCTGCAAGATCCCAGCTAGGGAAATGGTGGGGGAAACATGCTGCTACGGACAATCTAGCTTAGAGCTGCCCTTTGCAAAATGTCAGTGTGCTCCAGCCCTAGTCCTGCTGCTTACCCTTTAATGGATTCCTTGTAGGCCTGCCTCCTGGGGTAGGAGTCCTTGCAGGCCAGTCTCCTGAGGGAGAATTCCTTGTGCGTCGGCCTCCTGATGTAGGATTCCTTGTAGGCCTGCCTCCTGGGGTAGGAGTCCTTGTACGTTGGCCTCCTGAGGTAGAATTCCTTGTAGGCCAGCCTCCTTGCAGTCCAGCCTCCTGTGGTAGGACTCCCAAATATCTGAAAGACTACCTCATCCCTCACGTCCCATCGCGACCTCTCAAGTCATCTGGGAGTGCCCTATTGCAGGTACCACTGTCTTCCAAGTTTCCCCAAGGGCATGGAGAGAGGCATTCTTCGGGGCTGCCCCACAATTATGGAACTCCCTCCCCTTGGAGATTTGTCTAAGCCCGAGCTGGTTCATCTTCTGAAAGTGATGTAAGACCTTTGTCTTTGGCCATGTGTTTGACAGGTAGGGAGAGGGTTGGGTGGGATTGGGTTTTGGGATGGGGGAGTCCAGGGGGTTTGGGTACATTTTAAAGTGGATTTTTAAAAGATAGTTTCATATGTTGTAACCACATAAGTTTTTATATATGTTACCGGATTGATTTGGGTACTAGAAATTTGATGGGTTATCTGTTTTTACAGGTACCTTCTTCCAGCTCTAATCAAGTCACCAATTTACTGATTGATAAAATGGAAAATCGGATCCGAAATTGGGATGGAAAGTTGGAAAATCGGTACCAGAAGTCAGAAAATCGGTACTCGAAGTTGGAAAATTGGTACCGAAAGTTGGAAAATAGGGACAAAAAACAGATGAATTGGTAGATTGGGTAGTCGTTCGGGCACTAATTGATTACTGATTACTATCCAAAGTTACCCGGTCAGGTCAAATACTGCAATTTTGACAGGTATACCTGTTCTGGCCAATACTTGTTTCAGTTCTAAGCATCAGACTTTTCCGGTTGGGTGGGTCATACCTGGCATCTCTCGTATACCATGATGCTGCAGACACGGTGGTACCTTGCCCCATTCAGCATGCAGGGGACTTCCTTTGATCACTTAGTTTAGAAACACTCCAGTGGAAATCCCTGTGTCTGGACAGTGTGGGGACATGCTTTCTGTTCAGATTAGAGAGACGTCTAGATAAGGGAGGGGATGTCGGTGACTCTGCTCTCACATTAATACAGTATCTTTGAGATGTGTGGAATAAGTAGGATATTTCCAGAACCTTCATTGTCAACATTAAAGTAATTATCCCATTCTTGGTAAAACTAGCCAATTTCCCTGATTGAGACATGAGCATTGTTTCATGAACGTATGTTTTTGCGAGGCATTTTTCACATACTATCTTAAAACAACAATAATACATTCTTTCCAACTTGGATATGCTTTGTTTCATTAGACCTTGATCCCAGAGAGAGAGAGAGAGAGAGAGAGAGAGAGAGAGAGAGAGCTTGTTTTGTGTGTGTGTGTGTGTGTGTGAGAGAGAATAGGTGCACGTCTGTATGTCCATGCAAGTATCCCTGTCTGAGGGCGGAGGGCACTGCATTGTGTGTTGTGTTGTAGAAGGAGACATAGCAATTAGAGCTGAAACCGTACTTAATTTAGTACTTATATAGGTAGTATCCATAATTTCAAGTACCGCATGAAGTATTCAACAGGCTACCCGGGTACCTGGATACCTGGAAAAGTGGTAATTTCTGGTACTGATTTTTCTATTTTCTAATTTTCTGATTACCGACTGGTATATCAGCACAGAAAACAAACAAAAAACCCCCAAACAAAACCGTATAGAAAGCCAAAAATATTGGTCCAGAAGTAGAAAAGCCAGGCCCATAAACTGACTTTCCAGGACCAGAAGTTGACTTTCCAGGACAGAAAACCAAAAAATAGATGTCGGAAGTTGAAAAATCAGGACGGAAGTAAGTAAAAAAACATGGAAATCAACATTCCATGCCTGGAAGTTGACATTCTGGGATACTTGGTACTCAAATCGGGTCGCAGTTGGGGACCAAACGGTCCTCAATGTAGCGGGTCAATTCGGGTACCAGAAATTTGTCGGGGACATCCATTTTCCAGACCACCCACCCTACTCCCCTCCCCATGTTCTTTCCCCAACCTTCCCACTTGACCCCCTTTCACTACTTATCCCCCAATCCCTTTCCCCTGTCCCTTCCCTACTCTGTTCTGCCGCTCCAGCTCTTTATAAAGTCATACATTTGTGTATTTAATTCCATGCAAATTTATGCACATTTACTTGTTCATCCTCAAATGTTATGCCCCCTTTAATCCAGCTCACCAGGAAAAGTAATTGTATAACATTTCACTACGTGAGATAAATACTTGCAAGCAAAAAATAATGTTTGAAGGAATGGGATCTTCTCAAGGAAACCATAACCTGGCCATGGGTGAGCATCTACTCATGGACCTTAGTACCTATAGGTAACATCCACATTTTCAAGTACTGCATCGAATACTCAGTCGGGTACTACCTGAAAAACTGGTAATTTCCGGTACCAATTTTCCGATTACCAGTTGGTATATTGGGATAGAAACCTGAAAAACTGGTATGAAAAACTAACAAAAAATTGGTCCAGAAGTAGAAATAAATATAAATGTTCATAAATATTAAGGCTGGCTTAAATAGGAGGTTTTCCCAACCCCCCCTGAAATTCCTAACTAGAGCTGAAACAGGAAGTGGATTTATTATTCGCATCGGTATTACTTACATTTTTCAGAAAGCCCGTTGGGTACCTAAACAATAGTATCTTATTATTTTGGATTTCTATGTGACCCTTCTCCTTAAAAAGGACTCTTCTCTATCTACACCCTGTCCCTTGGCAAACTAATTGCCGCCCACGGTTTCCAATATCACCTCTATGCTGCCGACACTCAACTCTATCTCTGTCTCTTATACACATCTAGATGTGTATAAGAGACAGACACAGAGCGCATTGGGCTAATCTAGTCTTCAGGTAATAAAGGCATGGATGATGGTGGCCAGGTCTGAACCAGAAAGAAAGGGCCGCAGCCTCCTCACCAGATGGAGTTGGTGAAAAGTGCC
>QEPC01009472.1:3406179-3424718 GCA_003113815.1 Sphenodon punctatus | reverse complement strand
CTTCACAAACTCCTGGTATTTACTTACAAAGCCCTTCACAGCCTGGCTCCCCCCCACCTCTCAGCCCTTATCTCCTTACACACTCCTGCACGTACTCTCCGCTCCTCCTCTATCCCCTCCCTCACTCTCCCTCATCTCCTCTGCTCCCCTAACTGCCTTCGTCCCTTCTCCCTTGCTGCCCCCCATGCCTGGAACTCCCTCCCTGCCCACATTCGCCTTGCTCCCTCCCTCCTCTCCTTCAAATCCCTCCTCAAAACCCACCTCTTCCTCGCCGCCTTTCCCAACGCCTGCTAGAACTTTCCTCTCAACATTTACTGTCTGCCCTCCCCCTAACTGCAACCAAGCCAAGCACGTGCACTTGAGACTTCACATTCGCTTGAATGTTTTATCCCTTGTTTCTCCCTATGTCTCTTCTCCTTGTCCCCCCCCCTTGAGTCTTTTAGATTATAAGCCATAGGCAGGGACTGCATCCATCTCATTGTTCTGTAAAGCGCCAGGTACACAGCTGGTGCTATAGAAGTGCTAATAATAATAATAATAATAATAATACAATTAGATTCCTAACTCCTGTAAAAAGTCTATGCCTCCATCTCACAAGGGGATGTGGCACACACTTATATCGCTCCCTTTCACAGAGGTTTGTAGCATTATTGTCCCTCGCTTAGCTCTAGAATGAGTACCTGCAAAAAATGGTATGCCTGTCAATTCCAGTACCTCAATCGAATTGAATATTCCGGGTACTTTTCGGTACCCAAATGGCTTTTCGATTGGCTGAAATACTGAAATTCCGAAATACTAACAACTGATATACCGAAATACTGATTTTGACAATATTTCGGCTTGGATTTGGGGATTGTTTGGGAAATTCTGATACTTAGGTTGTCGGATTTTCAGTTTTTTGGGTACTCAAATGGTATTGGATACCCAAGATGGTACTCCACAATGTAGGTAATACCCGTAAGTACCAAATCAGGTACCTGGCCTTTTCAGCTCTCCCTCACACCCATACATCCTCCTTTCATGAGGGGGGGGGGGCACTGTAGCATTAACCCTATCCTCTTCACCAACCCCCCCAAAGACCCAAAGACCCCCCTTAAAACTTCAAAAAATAAATTATCATATGTGATAAGGAGAAAGAACAACGCAAAGGTTCACAAATGAGGCTGTCCATCGTGACAGCAGTAACGGCAACACACACAGCTGCTCCTGCCCCAGACTCATGGCTGAAACGGGCAGTTGAATACTAGCCAATTTTTCAGGTATTCCATAACAGGCTTTTTAGATTTTTGGTTTCGTTAGTTCTGTTAATCAGCTTTCCAGTTATTTCAGTGGCGTCATTTTTGGCAATTGCGCAGGCACGATAGCGTAAATATTGCCAAAATGACGTATATGGTATGACTGAAATACTTAAAGCAGATATCTTCAGCTTGGAGAAGAGATGACTGAGAGGGGATATGATAGAAATTTAGAAAATCATTAGCGGTGAGAATCAAACAGTAAATAGGGAGTTGTTATTTGCCCCCTCTAACCATACTAGAACTGGGGGAACTCTATGAAATGAACTGGTAGCAGATACACAAGAAATAAAAGGAAGTACTTTTTCACCCAGTATACAATTAACTTGTGGAACTTGTCGCCAGAGGATCTTGAGGAGAGCGGAATGAGTACCTGTAAAAATTGATATACCTATTGAATTTGTGGTGCTCAGCGTATTGACTCACCACCATCAGGTAGTACTGCACCCAATTAGTGTGGTGGGCTACATGAAGTCCTGATTTACCGACTTCTGATCCTGGAATACAAACTTCTAGTACCAATTTTTTGAGTTACTGTCCTGATTTTCACTATTTTCTCATACCAATTTACCAATTGGTAAATGGTAAATTGGTTAACCGGTAACAGCAAAAACTGGTTTTCTGTGTAATCAGGTACCCGACTAGTACTCAAAATTGTGAGTAATAAAACAGGTGTCTGTTTCAACTCTTGTGCTGAGCTACATCGACCATCGGTCTGACCCAGTAGGAGCCTTCTTATGTTCTTAATAACATACCCGAAGGAGCAGAAATAGATAGAAATAAATAGAAATGGTTTCTAAGGGTGTGCAGAAGACACATCATTCATTTTTGTTTCCAAAAACCTGTTTGTTTGGGTTTTTTTTCCATAAACGACTCTACCGTTTTTATTTATTTCATTTTATTTTATTAAAAATAATTATTATCAAAATCACTGTACACGTTCAAAATGGCCACTGGGGCTGTTCTGTGCTTGTGCAGCCCTTTCCCAAAATGGTGCTGATGCTGCCGGTGCCATTTCGGGAAAGGGCACGTGTGCATGGAATGGCGGACATTTGCACAGGCACAGTGATCTGTTTTATTTTTTATTATTATTGTTTTTAATAAAATAAAATGAAAAATAAAAATAAAAAATGAAAATGGATGAAATCAGATGAATGATGCTTGCTTATTCATCCGTTTCTGTTTCCTTACTTATGAAAACGGGCAGGGCTCCGTTTTTTTCATCCTTAAATAAATGATACGGAATTGCGGGCCCCTATCGGTTATTGCCAGAATTGCCACTTGGTCTGGATACCGGAGTTGGGACAGATTTACCCACTTTTTGCTGACTCATTTCAACCCTCCTCCTAAGTTTAGGAGTCGGCAATTCAGTCATCATGCTGACAGCTGAGATAGCATAATTCTATGCACTGTGAGCACTGGAGGTTGGCCCAGATAGAGTTCCCTCTGTCAATGTCCCTTCCTCTGCGGATTGACCTCCCACTGGGTTCCCGACCCCAGGCCTTCAGATCTCAGTCTATCGACAGAAGCCATGGGGATTGCCACGGACTGGGCTGACAGACATTCTTTATAATTTGGCTCTTGCAAAGAGTTGCTAATAATCTGGCATTCAATTTCCATTTAAATAGAGGCATTAACCTTTGGAACCCCTCACGGGCCATTTAGAGAGCAAAGTTAAATAGAGTCCTTAGTTTAAGACTTTGGTAACCAGCTCAAGATGAATAAATCCAAACAGGGGAGTATTTTCCCTCTCAGTTCCCTGAAACAGGTATTGAAGGGACAGGGAGGGCTCTGTCACACTTGGGATCTTAATTAAAAAAGCCAAAGCCTGCCCCTGAGCTCTGTGGATTGGCCTATTTGTCTCAGCAAGGCCAAAGCACAGCAGTTACCATGGCTTTAAGGAAATGGAGACCTTGAACGGGTGTTTCCTGGGCAGTCGCTGGCTCTGCGCTGCTATGGAAGGGCAATTTTCTGACTTGAATTGGCTTTAAGGTCTTTTGGCTGTAGCCCAAGCCACCCTCAGCTTCTCTGAGCTTGGCTGCCCTCACCCAATAGGAAATGGAAGGTGAGTGGAATAGCCTCTGCGCCTGTATGTCTGTCTCTTCCATGGGCTCCTAGCTCCCAACCCTGGCCAGCTACAGTTGTCACCTCTGTGTGGGAGAAACTGCTGAGAGATTGGGCCCATGTAAGAGGGCGTGGAGCAGAGCCTCTTTCTGATGTAATCCCACCCCTTTCGGAGTGGCGTGATGTCGCAATGCTCGGCAGGAGAAAGAGAGTGGAGCAAAGGCTGTCACAGCCCCTTTCTGACGTAACACACACACGCCCACCAGACTGTTCTGAGCATGCACATCCATTTCCAAAATGGCAGACTCTCTGAAATTTCCTAGTGGCCACTTGCAAAAGTCCAACCCAGAAGGAAGTTTTCAGAGTGCGCGGGGGTGGAATGCTGACCCCACAGACTCTTAAAACTTCCTTCCTGCCAACCCTGGAGCCTTCACTGGGATCTGGGGGGCGGGGGCACCACATCCTTTGCCGGGGAAGCCGAGGCTGGCTGGGAGCCGTGAGAAGGCAACCGCTTAGGAAGACCTCATCCCCTTGTCCTTAGGTGGGTCCATAACTGGGACAGGAGCCTGGACTCATCAGTCTTTCTGAGCCACTGATTGGGAGCCATATATATGGGCAATTGTTTCAGATTTCCGAGGAACACCTTCTTGGTCCTTGGCACTGCAAGATCTGCATGCTCCCAGAAACATATAACATGGGTTTGGGACCACAGCTAGGTAGACTAACTGGCTTGGGCCTCATATATGTGAATGACTGCCTCTCCCACCATGTCCCATTGTGACCTCTGAGGTCAACCGGGAGGGCCCACTTGCAGGTACCATCTGTCCATCAAGTTTCCACAAGGGCACGCAGAGAGGCGCTCTTGGTGGCTGCCCCACAATTATGGAACCCCCTTCCCTTGGAGATTCGTCTTAAGCCCGAGTCTTCTCATCTTCTGGAAGTGATGCAAGACCTTTTTGTTGGCCCAGGCATTTGGCAGGCAGGGATAGGGTTGGGTTGTTGTGGGTTGGCGACTTTATCTTGTTCTTATTTGATTTACTTGGATATTTAAATATTTAGATTTATTTTATGACCGTCTATAGATGATTTTATGTGTTCATTGTAACCCACCCTGGGCCTTGAGGGAATGGATGGGATAAAAGTGTAAATGAAAATGAATAAATATGTAACACGTGAAAGTCCTCCATTAGCATGATCCTCTGAATGGATGGGGGCTGTGCTAAAGCTTATTGCAGGCGTGAGTCACAGGACCGATCTGAGTTTCAGCTCCCCCTTGGTCAATGGGGTTACTGTGAAACTAATGAGGCTGCTGTGATTCAATCATGGGAGAGTTTAGGAATGTTTTCTTAAGGCCTTATCATTTTTTATTTTAATTTTATAAAAGATGTCTATCCCACCCCTCCAGCCCACAGGGAAGCTCAGGGCAGCGAACAACAAGATAAAAACAATAATACAATAAAACAATTTTAAAAGTTTAAAAATCCCACCCACCCACCCTACAGCCGGGTCTTACATAAACGCCGAAATGACAGGAGGGTGGAGGCCAACCGAGCCTCCTCCGGGAGCGAGTTCCACAGCATGGGGGTGGCCACCGAAAAAGATCTCACATCGGTGGCCACCCGCCTTGCCTGGGGAACCTCCAAAAAGGCTCCCACGGACGATCTCAGGGGTCGCACGGGCACATGGGGAGCAAATCGGTCTCGCAGATAATGTCAGCATCATTATGGAATTTTGAAGATTCTCTGGGCTTTGGGCCTGTAAAGAAATAGCTTGGGCTGGCGAACACGCAACACGGACTAAGGCCCTTTTTACAGAAGACGCACATGCGTGGGTGTGCCTCGTTTGAAAGTGGCGGCAGGTGGGTGGGCGTGCATGCACGCTCCCGTGTAACACACGTGCTCACCCTCCCGCTGGCACCCAATACCCTTGCACAGAGCAATCAGTGAAAATGCAGGTTGCTCCGGGCAGGGGGCATGCGTGGAGTGCGGGGGGATCAGTGCGCCCCTGTCCCCTGCATTGCCCTTGCAGAGGAATGTCCACGGACCCATCCCCCAGCTGCCGCCCTTTTAAAAAGGGCCAATATTCTCTGCTTTGGCCATGGCTGCCGGGCCACTCTGCACATTCAAGCTCTTTCCCAATATGGCACCAATGCTGCCGGCACCATTTTGGGACAGGGCCTGCATTCTGCTGCCGTTAACCAAAATGGCAATGATGTCATTTTGGTCCCTGCCATTTTAGTTAAGAATGGGAGCCGTTTTGTGCATGCACGATGAGAATCAGGGAGCACGCCATGGCGAGGGAGCCTGCCAGAATCCCCATAGCAGTGGCGGTGCATCAGTATCACTCCCGGGCCACGTAAATAGGGGTGGGGCGAGATCGGACCCCCCTGTCCCAGGGCTAGTGTTGGGAGTATGGATTGGTTTCCCATGGACTTCAGTGGGAAAAAATCCCCATTGACTTCGGTGGGAAAATCCAAATCTGTAAATCCGAACCCAAAATGAAATCTGGCAATTACAGATCCAAACCTGTAATGGATCTGAATCCTTAATTTCATCTGAAAGCCCACCCCTACTAATGTGTCCCTTGCTGCTGGGATCCCAAACTCAGTCCCGCACTGCAGGGCAAGCCAGTTATCACTTATGTTGCTGAAACAGCAGAATCTGCAGCTCGGTAAGTGAGCGAGGCTCTGTCAGTGTTTCCCTGTTGCTCCTGAGTGGAAAGCTGCCTGCGACACCAGCTGGAAACAGCTGCTCTAAACCAGCCTCCCCTGGCATGATTATGCCCATAAACAGAGCTAGCGATTAAGCATTTCATGCTGCTAAAATAAATGACTGGGCGTGCTCTTGCCGCCGCAAACTCTGTTATGTTGGAAATAATCTGAATGCCTAGTGGGGTGCCTTTTGTTTCACAGTTATAAAACTGGGGACATGCAGAATGCCCATATGTCCGTGCCAGGGGAGAGCAAGCTGAGCCAGGGTGCAAAAACCTTGCTCTCCCGCAGGGGGTGCTGTTTACCAAACTCTCAAACACCCTCCTCCCCACCCTGGCCCTAAATCTCTCTTCCAGCCCAGCCCTCCTGCGGCGGATTGGTCCCATGTGTGTCTCTGTTGTGGCTAGCTGGTCGCCTCTGCAGATGCTGCAGTTGGGTGCGTCTACCCCCCGCCCCCATGGCAAATCCCACTTCTTTAGATAATGGAGACCAGCGTCTCCCCTTGGCCTGCAATTGAGGAACAGTGCAATTCCCCCATCCCACATCATCCCTGCTAAAAATAGGCCCTTAATTGGAGCCTGGTGCTCTCTATTCATTTCAATCAAAATAGTTTTTGCTCTGGCAGCGGTCTCCTTCCCATAATTGCTGACCTGGATGGGGAAAGCATTGACAGGCCTCCCAACAAGAAACTGATTTGGTGCTCTCTCTTGACAGCAGTCAGTAAGAGAGGCTTTAAAGGCTAATGAAGTGGAGGGGTCTCGATTAATTCATTTTATAATGGCCGGTAGCCCAGTTTGGGGAAAACCCCAGATAGGGCCAGAGACCCCACTCAGGAGCATAGCTCTTCAAACCCTAAGGGCCAGATTCAGAAGGATTCAGCAGCCAAAATCAGGGACCCATGTTCACTGGATTTTACCATTCCAGGTTTACATTCAGAGACTCTTCTCTCACCTATAATCCCTGCTGTGGTAGTTTGCATTTGCACATTTTAACTGTTCCTGTATTTCCTCCCCAACCCCAAAAGTTACCACGCTAACTGCCAGGGACACTAATAGGCATCCCATTACTATGTGGTTTGGTCTGGATTGTTTTTTTTGGTGGCAATAATACATTGACCTAACCAGACTGACAGTGGGGGATTAATCACCTCTATCCCCTCCTGAAACAATTAAGGCCAACGGATTAATCCCCTCCCACATGTGCGATGGATTTAGACCTATGAAAGTGTGATTGGGTAGGTCTGTGCAGGACTAGGCCCAGGTACGCTCAGCACACTGGTGCCAACCCCATGCTCCACGGACGAGTGTGAGCTCTGCATGTGACACACACATGCAACCATGCATGCAAACCAGCTGCATCCCCATGACAGGGTCTGTGGTGTGTGCGGAAAATGAACTCATGTGTGCACGCCCAAGCCATACACGCATGTGTCCTGGGTTGTGCCCACTGTCACTAAGTCAGGTGAACCTGGTCAGGAAGGAGTTAAAGGCAGAGAAGGCATTTCCCTGAGTCACCTGACTGAACGTGGGTCAGTCACATGACCCAGGCTGGGACTTTAAAGGCAGGGCAGAGCCTGACGGAGGTTAGAGGTTGGAGCCAGCCAGCTGGGTGAGGACTAGCTCCTGGAGTCACCCTGCTGTGGAGGTTGATGGGACCCCTAATTCTGCTCAGGAAGGGGGTTCAGGAAGCCCCTCAAGGCAGGGCCTTGAAAACTAAGGCTGGAGACAAGGTGTCCTGGGGAAACACTGCTGAGATGGAGGCGTGACTCAGAGCAGGGGTTAGAGGCCTGCTACCTTTAGGTGCCCTACAATCCCCTTAGCACCATCCAGCTGAGGACTTTTTTCAGCTGTAGGGATGGGTCAAACAAACTTCCCGGCTCCATTTCTGACACGGGCGCATCCCCTGCAGAGCATGACCATGTTATGTTGCTCTGCAGCGGGTACGACCAAATCCCTTTGCCCCTCCCTTTTCTGGCATGGCTGCACCCCTTTTGGGGTCAACGCTGATTTCTAGCGATAACATGCTCCTGAATCCGGGGGCTTGAGACTCTGCCCTCAACAGCCTTCATCCCTATTCCTCTCAGTAAGCTTTCCCGGGGCTATAAGAGCTCCCTTGTGCCAGGGGTTCCATTTCCTATGGGGAGGCAGTTCCCCTGGCAGACCTTAGTCCACCCTACATCCCCGTATTTTTCCTGAAATGAGGCCTTTGTTCCCATTCTGCTTCACTGTCAAGGGCCCAATGGGGCCCATGTTGCTAAGGGCAGCCCCTGGCCTCTCAGGGCCTCCACAGCAGCTCCTAGCTAGGCTGTAAGGCAACATGGTGCACACTGCACAGTATGTTCCCAAATCAGCTTGGGAAAGCTCTGGGTAGCTCTGTCCCCAGAGATAACTTGCCCTCCTGTCCCAGATTTCGGTGAGAGCTATTAGCAGAATAGCTAATGGGGCAGAAAATCACCTCATGCCAGTGGGAGAGGTCCTGTCCTGTCCTGGCCGCACTGGAAACAAAGACATTCAGCTCAGTGAAGAGGCAACCTTTTTTGTGTCCACCACAGATCAAAGTGAAGGGGGCTGGGGGATCTCCACCCCTACCTCAAAAATCTCCACCCCCTGGAATTAGAGGAGAAAACTGTCCCTTGTGTCTAAACTGTGTGATGGTGGTGGTAGGAGATGCGTCTCCTCTCCTCCCCCTAGTCTGTATTTACACCTCTGATCCTCCTTTTGCCTAACAGAATCTTTGCTTGGCCTCCCTGAGGTTTCTGAAGCTCCCCAGCTGCACTGGAACTCATCTGGTTGCAGAGTCTTCCTGGCCCAGCTACACTTTCCCTGCTGGTGTCCAGCTGACGTATTCCACTAGCTCCATGTTGGAGCCAGTTCTGTTGGGTTGAGCCAGGCTGTAAGTGTGTTCTTCCAGTCAACCATCTGGCCCTTGTGGACAGCACTGGAGATGATTGGCAGCCCACCCCATCGATGTGCTATTGAGACGGAGAGTATTATAAAAAATAAATATCAGCAGTCGCACTCTATACTCTCAATAGTGTGTGTGTGTGTGTGTGTGTGCGGGATTTGTGGGGTCACGGTGCTCCAATGCACCAAGAGTACATTGCAAAACCCTCCCCACCCCCTCGGTATTCCCTAAAGTCCTTGTTGCCTGCCTGCGCAGAGAAGCGATGGATGGAGAAAACGAAACCGTGTCCTTGTAGGGCAAGTTTGAGATGTTAGACCCTTTCCGTGAAATTTTTAAATGTCGACAAAATGGTGTGGAGAGTGGTGGGGAGTTCAAAACCAAACGTTCCCAAGGAACATTATTTATTTAGTCACATGTATATGCTGTCCTTCACGCAGAGGCTGAGGGTGACTTCCAATCATAAAAACAACAATAAAAAGACATTAAAATCAATAAAAAAACAACCTTTAACGCCCCAGCCAATCTCATCCCACCCTATCCCGGCCTTCCAAATGCTTGGCCATAGAGAAAGGTCTTACACTGTTCCCAGAAAATGAGCAGGCTTGGGAAACATCTTGGGGAGATGGCACCTGGCTGACCTTAGTGGCTGCAAGGAGACATGAGGGAGGAGGCGGGTCTTTCGGATACCTGGGGCTCAAGCTGTTTAGGGCTTTATAGGTTACAACCAGCATCTTGAATTGTGCTCAGAAAGCCATTGGCAGCCAGTGCAGACTCTGGAGCCATTTGGAAAAGGGTGCGCATGCGTGTAATGGCCCGGTGGCCATTTTGCAGATGGACAGTAATTTGTTTTATTCATTTTTTAATTAAAAAACAGAAAAAGCCCAGAAATGGCAGGGCTGTTTATGAAAACTCTCAAATGCAAAGGGTTTTTTTGTGAATGAAAATGAAAACGGTAGGGGTGCTTTCTGCACGTCCCTAGACGAAATAAAATCCAGCAGTGGATTTCTCTATTGGCACCTGGAGAATAGACAAGTCGTCAGGTGCTTTGTAAAGGGGAGACGGGAGGAATTGTGTTGTGACTGTAATTGTGATACCTTCTGTGGAGTTTATTCTCTTTTCTTGGTTTTACACTACTGTGTTATTCTGTTGTTTTGACTGTGTTTTCTCTTCATGTCTATGTTTGCTAAGGCCAATGGCCATGCAATAAACTTTGATGATGATGATGATGATGATGATTGATTGATGATGAACTGTGATGAGTGTTTGGAGAGAGCAGATTCCGCACTGAAGAGGCTCCAAAACCAAAAGCCCATACACAAAGGGCTATGACCTCTGTGAATAAGAAATTCACTACTCATTTTAGCCCTACCAATAAGAGTGGGGCAAGCCAGCCACCTGTTCGCCTTGCTCAATCACATGACGATAGTTTCTCTAGCTCCTTTGGCGACTGATTGATCTACAGTCTCGTGTACGGTGCCTGACTGTGCTTCCCTGCGGGTCTCACAATCCAAATCCACACGCCGTCCGTAAAATGTTTATCGGGAGTTGGCAGCCCCTGCTGCATGGGGATTGATTGGCAGCTTACTCAGCCCTTGCTGTGACAAGGTAGCCTAGGGCATTTGGCCAGCTCTGAGCACCCATATAAACCAATCAATGAAGCTTTACCCCCTTTGAAGCCAAAAAAAATAAATCCATTTGTTGTGGGCTCTCTGAATGTAGGTCCCGCTAGTAGGCACTGGAACCCTGGAGAGATCAATTCAGCTTGGATTAATTATTACCTGGTTTGAAGGCAGAATTTCCAATGGACAATTGCATTAACAGAAGCGTTGCTGTTTTACCTTTCTTTGAATCGATGGTGGCCCAGAGGGCTGGACTGCTAGGCTTGAAGGTTGAGAAACCCTCCCTTTGTTCTGGATTTGGAAAAGAACATGAGTTTTTGTTTAATTTTTAGCACATACTTCAATCCCATTGGCTTCAAGTGCTTTCCTAGATTTGGGATATTAGTTCTATAATTGAAACGAGTACCTACAAACATGGATATACCCATTGAATTTGTGGTACTCAGCTCAACCTGCTGCTGTCAGGTACTAAACGGTACTTGGTTAGTGCCTGACAGGTTACCTGAAGTCCCAATTTACTGACTTCTAGTCCTGGAAGACCAACTTCCACTACTGATTTTTCAAGTTAGCATCCTGACTTTTGCTATTTTCCCATAAGGTTTTATCAATTTAACTGAACAGTAAATGGTATACCAGTACATCAATAATGGGGAAAAAAAAACCACCTGATTTTCCTGGGTTATCAGATACCTGGTCTTTGCTCAAAATAGTAAATCACATACCCGTTTCAGCTCCAAATCCCTTAGTCGTGTGCTTAAGAGCTTTGCTGAATCTGGGTTTACATACTGAACTTGAACAAAGAAAGGGTTATCCATTCCCCTGTTCCTATCAGCTGTTCAAAAGGGGGCAGGCCAGGAGCATGTCTGCCCTTGGAAAAGTGTGGAACCAGTTCGGTTGGTTTGCCCCCAGAGACTTATGGAATTGGAGAGGTCCCAGAATGCCCTGGGGGAGTTACCCCTTGAACCTGACTCCTGCCTGCTCGATGACCTCGTCGCATTTTGGAACATCATGCTG
Source organism: Sphenodon punctatus (assembly GCA_003113815.1). Taxonomy (NCBI): domain Eukaryota; kingdom Metazoa; phylum Chordata; class Lepidosauria; order Sphenodontia; family Sphenodontidae; genus Sphenodon; species Sphenodon punctatus. The sequence goes on along the minus strand of QEPC01009472.1, from coordinate 3,413,112 downwards.
ACTGAGGCTATCAACTGGGTGGCTCCTAGGCGTCTTCTTCCTTCCCGCCATCACCACAGGTCCCCATGGTTTACGGAGGACCGGTGGTTACTGAAGCGGGAGGCGGTTAGAGCGATGGTGGTGTTGTTCTCCGTCCGAAGCTGATAGATTGCAGCATAGAGCGAGTTTAAGAACCTATGCTGTGACTGTGTGGGCAGCCAAAAAGGGGTTCTTTGCTGCCCTCAGAGCATCTGCAAAGTCTCATCCAGTGGAGCTTTTCCGGCTGGTGAGGGGGCTGGTCAGTCCGGACTCCCTCCGCCTGGAGCTGGATTCATCCAGCGTCCACAGCGACGTGTTTGTTGAGTACTTTGCGAATAAAATTGCTCATATTGAGTGCGAGTTTGATGCTGCATTTGTTGCATGAGGGGAAGCAGAGGCTATGGTCCTATTTTGTGGGGTCGGTTTCAGACAGTGTCGCCTGCCAATTCAGGGGATGTTCTTGGAGCTGTTAGAGCCACCTTTTTGTGAACTGGACCTGTGCCCGTCCTGGCTGGTTAAGGCCAGTCGGGTGACGTTGGGGCTGTTGCTGGCTGGGGTGGTCACTGCCTCCCTACAGGAGGGCAGAGTGCCAGGCCGCCTCAAGAAAGCGGTGGTGCGGCCTCTCCTCAAAAAACCATGGCTTCATTGGCTTGATGTTGACTCCCTGGCCAGCTATCAGCTGGTCTCTAACCTTCCCTTTTTAGGGAAGGTTATTGAACGGGTTGTGGCTCGGCAGCTGCAGGAGCATCTGGACCGCATTGGTTTTCTAGATCTCTCGCAGCCCGGCTTTCACTCGGGGCATGGCACTGAGACTACGCTGGTGGCATTGGCTGATGACGTTCACCGTGACGTGGATCAGGGTCAGTCGTTTCTCCTGATCCTATTAGATTTGTCAGCAGCCTTCGATCCCGTTGATCACAAGATGTTGGTAGCCCGCTTGCGGGACCGAGCCGGGATGGGCGGGACTGTTCTTGAATGGTTCTGCTTCTTCCCGGCCGGAAGAACTCGGTGAGTGGTGCTGGCTGACTGTTTTTCATCCCCCCCCCCCGTGACCTCACATGTGGAGTCCCGCAGGGTTCTATTCTGTCCCCTCTCCTGTTCAACATGTCTATGCAGCTGCTGGGTGAGGTCATGAGGGGGTTTGGTGTCTGGTGTCATCAACATGCTAATGACACCCAGCTCTCTCTCTCATTTTCATCAGACCCCGGCCCGGCAGTCTCGTGCTTACTCGGTGTTTGGCGGCTGTGGGGGACTGGATGAGGGAGAGCCGTCTGAATCTGAATCCTGAAAAGATGGAGGTGATGCTGGTGGGTGGGGGTGAGGGAGTGGAGGCCCCCATCATTGATGGGGTGCATCCCCCCCTCATTTCTCAGGTCCGTAGTTTGGGCGTGCGCCTCAATCCTCAGATCTGCCTGGATGTCCATCTACATCTGGTGCATCGGCTTTGGCTCTATGTTTCGGACATCAACCTGGTTACCATCATCCATGCATTCATTACCTCAAGACTGGACTATTGCAACGCACTCTACGTGGGGCTACCCATGGTGACGGCTCGGATACTGCCGCTGGTGCAGAATGCAGTGACCCATAAGGGAATGGGTCTCTGGGAACACATAACACCAGTGCTCTGTTCATCATCATCATCATCATCATCATCATCATCATCATCATCATCATCATCATCATCAATGTTTGTTGCCAATAATGTACCTGGCTCCAAACAAAGACCCAGGTCCCTGCCCCAAGGGGTTTACAATCTAAGACAGACAAGAGAGGGGAGCCAAGAGAGTGGGGAACACAGGGAAAGACTGAGACATTCATGAAGTGGAGAAGTTGCAGGTGCACGTGCTCAACTTAGTGACAGAGAGAAAGGGACCCTGCATGACAGGACAATAGAAGGGCATCAGGGAGCAGTCTGGGGGGGATGGGGAGTTAGGGAAAGTCTGATGAAAGAGGAAGGTTTTTAGGAGGGATTTGATGGGAGGGAGGGATCAGAGAGAAGGAGTTCATGTGGGATTTAAGCTGAAAGGAACGTTTGACATTGACTAGTATGGGCCACACCCTGCAGTCACTTACCCCAGCTCATTCCATCAGGGCCCCATCCTGACAGCACTCAAGGGCAACCTGCTACTGCAAGGAAACTAGCAGCCCATAAAGGTTTCAGGGGGAGGGGGTTACGAGTTGTAGGGTTTGGGGTACAGGACCAGGACCAGGATCAGGTCCAAGACTGGAATTAGAAAGGGGACAGCAAGGGACCAGACCATGGGCAAGGGCTAGAGGACAGACAGGACTGGGAGCAAGAGGCTGAAGACAAGAGCAGAGCACAAGGACTTATAGGCTAGCTGGCAGCCAACCAGGAAGACGAGGGGCGGGGCAAGGGCAGGAGACGGACAGGAGGGGAGCGGCTAAGGCAAGGCAGGGGAGTCTTCTTGTGGGGATCGGCTGAGTCAGTAGCCGGCTGAGCAGTGGTGCGAGAAGGCAGGTGGCTGCTCCAAAACCCCATAGCGCACGGCTTCCAGGCTGGGTCCTTACATGGCCTAGTTGCCGGACCTTACTCGGACCTTCCCATAGATGATTTTGCAATTCTTCCATTTACCAGCGCCGTTCAACAGGTAGACTGTGGATGCCTTTCAAATCTGTCCCCAGCCCCTTGCAGAGGAACACAGCTATATTTCACTGCTGCTGGTAAACGAGGCTTTGCACATGTCCTAGAGAGTCCCATGGTCTGGGTTTCGTAGAAAACCATGGGAGACTTGCACCCGGCTTGGGAAGCCAAGCTCTCTGAGGAGCATCTATCAAAGCGCCCTGTCTGGCAGGCAGATCTACTGAGTGCTCGTTCAAGGCGGGGACCCCTGATGATCTGCAATCAGACAATGCCATGCTGGGGGAGTTTTCCCTTCCAGCTGAGATGGCAGCTGTTGGGCTCGTCTTACCTCTCTACTGGACACGGCTCTTACAGCTGTCGCCACATTTCTCTGTAGAGCGGCCCAGCTGCCCAGTTCCTTTTCTCCAGGCATAAATAATGAATAAAACCTTTCCGTTCTGATTGCATTTGCAGGATTCAAGCTGGCTGGATAATTCATAGCGTAGATCTCTTTGGAGATTGTACACCAAGAGTGGGAGACCTCACGCTAGGGGGCCAAATGTGGCCTGCGGTAAGTTAGTTTCTGAATCTGGTCCATGGATCCAATTCCGACCCCCAGTCACTGAAAAATGGAGCTCAAGGTAAGGGAGCAAAGATGAGCAAAAAAGCACACATGGATAGGGGACAAATCCATGATCTGGGCCCTTTTTTTCCTTGAGAATGAGTACACCCCTTAGGCATCTCTTCCTCTGACTTGTATGTGGCCTTTGAAGCTTGTACTCATTTTCAAAGTGGTCGCTGGGAGGGAAAAGGCTCCCCATCCCTGTTGCACACAGAGGGTCCAATCCTTACCTACTGAACTCATTGGGACTTCATGGTTTAGGATTAAAGGTGAAATGGGTATGTGATTTGCTATGTGTGGGTAATGCCCGCATTTTCAAGTAACGCGTTGGGTACTTGCCGGGCTAGTTGATTACCGATCGGTACCCGGATACCCCAACATTTGGTAATTTCTGGTACCGATTTTCTGATTACCAATCAGTATAGCATGACAGAAAAACAAATTGGGATGGGAAACAAGCAATAAAAAAAAAAAAAGGCCCAGAAATCAACGTTCCGTCATGGAAACCCTCAAATTCGGTATCGGAAGTGAAAAAAAGGGTACAGAAGTAAAAAAAAAATTGGTACCAGAAGTTTACATTCTGGGATTGAAAGTTGCCATTCCAAGACATCAGGTACTTGACTTGGGTTGAAATCAGGTACTGATCGGTACTACTTCATGTTGGGGGGTCGATTTGCGTACCGGAAATTCAACGCATATACCTGTTTTGGGGGGGTACTCATTTCAGTTCTAGTTAGAATTGCACCCAGACGCTGTGTTGCTCAGGTGGACTCTGCAGGACTAATGGTGTTACGGAGCCCAGTTGCTGTTACAGACAGACTCATCTTCCTAAATCCCACGGTGCCACCACTTTGTTTACACGGCTGAAAGCATATTTTCCTTGGAAGGACATGAGCTGCTGCCTCTTATCTGATCTGGCGTAGTGACTTCTGTTCCCCAACGCAGAGCAGGGGGTCATTGGTCTGGGGCAAGCAGTCTGATGAGGCTGTTGGAGAGAACCAATAAAACAGGGGAAATTGTTTTCAGAGGGTCCAGGAGAAAACAACACTCTCAGTTAATCTCTGTCTGAGGCAGAGGTTGGAAAGGCCGGCTGTAACAAAACTAGCTGCTGATGGGGAAAACAAGGTTCGTGGCAGGGGTGGTGCTAGGGGAATTAGTTTGGAGAAGTGAAGGGGCAGCAGCAAAGGCTATTGCTAGGGGAGCAAGGATTTAGCTACATGCTAATAGCTGGGGGCAGTGGAAGGGGTAGCAGAAAATATTTGGGGGGCGGGGAATCTGCTACCTCTTTGTGTCATCCTTGGCATGAGGCTACAGAATGAGGAGAAAAGAGCAGGAAGGCTTCCTAAGTCAAGATGGTTGGCCCTTTCAGTTGTTGTTATTTATATAGTGCCAGCAATGCATCTTATGCTTTGCAGTCATAAAACGGAGGGGTCCGTTGGTCCCCCAGGTCCGTCATCTGGAAGTGTTCCTGAATCCACACCTCCACCTGGATCTCCAGGTGGGGGCTGTAGCAAGGAGCACATTTCGCCAACTACATCTGGTGCGGTGGCTTCGGCCATATGTCTCGGACTCTGACCTAGCCACCCTTATCCAAGCTTTCATCACCTCAAGACTGGACTACTGCAACATGCGCTACATGGAGCTACCCTTGGTGATGGTTCGGAGGCTGCAGCTGGTGCAGAATGCAGCGGCCCGCCTCCTCACGGGGCCGGGCCGCTGGGAGCACATCACACCGGTGTTCCGTGCTCTGCACTGGCTGCCTATAGTCTTCTGGGCCCGATTCAGGGTGTTGGTTTTGATCTATAAAGCATCTAAACAGTCTGGGCCCTGATTATCTGTGGAATTACCTCATCTCCAGGGACCTGGCTCGGCCCCTGCGGTTGGCTAGGACCGCCCTTCTTGAAGTCCCCTGGGTTTCCCAGGCGGTGACGATGAAGAGGGCTTTCTCGGTGGCCGCACTGCAGCTGTGGAACTCCCTCCTGCCGGAGGTCCACCGGGCCCCGGACCTCCCCTCTTTCCAAGGACAGCGCAAGACCTGGCTGTTCCACCGGGCTTTTGGCGAGAGAGACGGGTGATGGGGGGGGGGGGGGGGGGGGGGGTTGTGGTGGGAGGTTTTTTGTTAGCTCCACCTGGGTATTTTAAATGTAGCTTTATGTAATTTCTGTATAATGTTTATTTGATTTATTATCAATGCAAATTTTATTGTTGGTTTTAGTACGTAGTGCACCACCTCAAGCTGCTTAGCAGGAGGGGGGGTGGCTAATAAATCAGATCAAACAAGTTAAATAAAGCAGAGACGGTGGGGCAGTCCCTGCCCCAAGGAGCTTACAATGTAGGAGAGGCAAGGGAGGGAAGATGAGGGGGCGGGAAATGTTGGGGGAGACGGGGCATATTTACACGAGACGTACACCTGCGAGTTTCCTGATAAACATGGTAATTATTTGCTCGTATAAATGTCTCTCTTGCGAGATGTCTGGGAATACTCCCGGATTAGTAAAACCTTTATACTGAGGTCTCACTAAGCCACATTTTAAATCTCCCGTGAGACTGTCACAGCATTCACATCTGAATGCCAAGTCACCCGAGATCGGAGATCGCCGCCATCTTGGCCACGCTCTCCCCGGATGCCCTGACAAACAGATGTTTGGGGGGAGGGGTTGGAAGCATCTGGGGAGAGCGTGTGTGCTCTTCTGCCTCCATCACCGTCACTCAACCGGGCCGCTTGCTTAAAGGCACGGGTGCTACTTCAGGGATCATGTGAGTCTTTTGAACCCATGAATTCCTCTGCTCGTTTGAAAACTCCCCCAGGGACACAGTCATGAAGTTAAGATCTTGCGGGCGCACTCTAAAGGCAGGATTTCCCATCCCACAGGACATTCTGAGATTCCAGAACTTTAATTTCATTAGAAATACAGGCAAAAGGTCAAAATAATGATTTTTTCCACAAGAAAAATAAACATTCTGGATTTGTGTGTGTGTGGGGGGGAGGTTTTTTTTTTAACAGATTGAAAAGTTTTCATTTTGGCTTAGCTGCCAGGCCACCCCAATGCATTATGGTAGACCTAGGGTGTTAACAAATGTCACATGGTGATGTCTGTTCCACCCTGGGGAGGGCTTCCCCCATCCCCCAAACATTACCGCGGCCTCCCCCAGCCAGGGAGGGATGGCAGGGGGGCAGGGAGCAATGCGCGACGGCTCAGCCATGTTCCTGATGTCACTCCACCCCCCACCATGATGGATAGCCTTGGCTGACTATTACAGGCAGCCATTGCTCACCACCATGGCAACCTCCCCAGTGCCAGTAGGACCCAAGCCTGGAACTAGGGCTGTAGCGGAATGTCGCAGCGGTAGCTATTTCCGCTGGAAACAGTGTTTCTGCAATTAGTGGTACGGCGTGGAAGAGGCTTTCATTTCATTCCGCTACTTCCACAGGCTTCGCAAAATAGCAGAAACATGATATTTTCGCTACTTCCGCCATTCCGCCAGCGCCACAAAATACTGGAACAGCGGTTTTCTGACAGTTTCCGACAATTCCGCAATTTTTACGATAGTTTCCGAATTTGCAGAATGCTGGCAGAATTAGCGGAATGTCAGCAGAAAAGCCGCGGTGTGGCGCGGGCAGGTCTGAAAAGGTGGAATGGAATCACGACACGGTAGCAGCTGCTGCCACATCAGCCCTACCTGGAACACACATTTCCCACCTGGCTTG
>QEPC01009472.1:3367060-3404991 GCA_003113815.1 Sphenodon punctatus | reverse complement strand
GGACGGGGGGGGGGGGGTTGTGGTGGGAGGTTTTTTGTTAGCTCCACCTGGGTATTTTAAATGTAGCTTTATGTAATTTCTGTATAATGTTTATTTGATTTATTATCAATGCAAATTTTATTGTTGGTTTTAGTACGTAGTGCACCACCTCAAGCTGCTTAGCAGGAGGGGGGGTGGCTAATAAATCAGATCAAACAAGTTAAATAAAGCAGAGACGGTGGGGCAGTCCCTGCCCCAAGGAGCTTACAATGTAGGAGAGGCAAGGGAGGGAAGATGAGGGGGCGGGAAATGTTGGGGGAGACGGGGCATATTTACACGAGACGTACACCTGCGAGTTTCCTGATAAACATGGTAATTATTTGCTCGTATAAATGTCTCTCTTGCGAGATGTCTGGGAATACTCCCGGATTAGTAAAACCTTTATACTGAGGTCTCACTAAGCCACATTTTAAATCTCCCGTGAGACTGTCACAGCATTCACATCTGAATGCCAAGTCACCCGAGATCGGAGATCGCCGCCATCTTGGCCACGCTCTCCCCGGATGCCCTGACAAACAGATGTTTGGGGGGAGGGGTTGGAAGCATCTGGGGAGAGCGTGTGTGCTCTTCTGCCTCCATCACCGTCACTCAACCGGGCCGCTTGCTTAAAGGCACGGGTGCTACTTCAGGGATCATGTGAGTCTTTTGAACCCATGAATTCCTCTGCTCGTTTGAAAACTCCCCCAGGGACACAGTCATGAAGTTAAGATCTTGCGGGCGCACTCTAAAGGCAGGATTTCCCATCCCACAGGACATTCTGAGATTCCAGAACTTTAATTTCATTAGAAATACAGGCAAAAGGTCAAAATAATGATTTTTTCCACAAGAAAAATAAACATTCTGGATTTGTGTGTGTGTGGGGGGGAGGTTTTTTTTTTAACAGATTGAAAAGTTTTCATTTTGGCTGAGCTGCCAGGCCACCCCAATGCATTATGGGAGACCTAGGGTGTTAACAAATGTCACATGGTGATGTCTGTTCCACCCTGGGGAGGGCTTCCCCCATCCCCCAAACATTACCGCGGCCTCCCCCAGCCAGGGAGGGATGGCAGGGGGGCAGGGAGCAATGCGCGACGGCTCAGCCATGTTCCTGATGTCACTCCACCCCCCACCATGATGGATAGCCTTGGCTGACTATTACAGGCAGCCATTGCTCACCACCATGGCAACCTCCCCAGTGCCAGTAGGACCCAAGCCTGGAACTAGGGCTGTAGCGGAATGTCGCAGCGGTAGCTATTTCCGCTGGAAACAGTGTTTCTGCAATTAGTGGTACGGCGTGGAAGAGGCTTTCATTCCGCTAGTTTAATTCCGCTACTTCCTCAGTTCTGCTAATTTCATTCCGCTACTTCTACAGGCTTCACAAACTAGCAGAAACATGACATTTCCGCTACTTCTGCCGTTCCGCCAGCGCCACAAAATACTGGAACAGCGGTTTTCCGATAGTTTCCGACAATTCCGCAATTTTTACGATAGTTTCCGAATTTGCAGAATGCTGGCAGAATTAGCGGAATGTCAGCAGAAAAGCCGCGGTGTGGCGCGGGCAGGTCTGAAAAGGTGGAATGGAATCACGACACGGTAGCAGCTGCTGCCACATCAGCCCTACCTGGAACACACATTTCCCACCTGGCTTGCCTGGGCTGGCGCTGGGTGTGTGGGCTGTGGGCCCAGCTTGTACTGGGCCCACATTTCCTGCCCAGTTCCGACCCGGCTGGGGTAGGAACCAGGTCCACATCTGGTGGGCTGCAAACAGATGGTCTGCCATGACGCTGACCCAGCCAGGCCAAACTGGGTCTAATTGGGCCAGTGTCATGTATGTTTTCACCTATAGTTCTCTGCTCCTCATTCGTCCTCGTGGGCCTTTCTTCCTGGGTAGGTGACATTTCCCATGGTACATGTCTGCAACACACAGTTTCTCATGAACCATCAGTAAATCATAGTCATTTCAGCAGAGCGTGAATTAGGGGAGATGTAATTTTTTGTTTTCAATGAAGCTTCCTTTTACTGCTGGGAATTGTGATGTTGGACATTTGATCACCTGTCCCAATGGCACCTCCTTCTGTCTCTCAGATCTTGGGGTCACCATTTGTAACAATGTCCTGAGATGGATCTTCATCTGTGGAAATTTAATGTGTTTGGTGCAATATGGCCTACTTGCTTTGTGGTGTAGACTCCTCCACCCACCACTACCACACTCCCAACTAAGTCTCTCAACCGTCTGATAAAGATGAGGCCAAGATCGCAGAGAGGACTTTCCAGAACTCATGCCAAAAAGGCATGAGTCTAGAGTCATGAGTCTACTTTATGTTAACCATTATTTGTTTTTCTGCACATCAGTCAAACCATGTTTTCCAAGTCGGGATATTCTATAGTTGGGGTGCAGATCTTTGCTGAAGATATGGTCTCAGCTGAACAATAGGGGTGTGCGTGTCATTTTCATTATTACAATAACAATAATGAAAATTGTCATTTTCATTATTGTTGTTGCAATAACGAAAACAATAAATAACAATAATGAAAATAGAAATGAAAATGACATTTTGTTTTTGAAATAAAGGGAAAAAATGAAAAGATGTATTTCTGGCTGTAACCTTTTTGATTCATATTCAATTCTGATGCAACTTGGAGGGATTGTATCCCCAATGGAGGGTACTATGTACACCAATTTTAGAAACAATTAGATAAAGGGAACTGATTGTAGAAGCAATTGAATGTTGTGATTTTAAGAAAAGCTTCATACACATTCATGGCTACAACTTCTTTGTCTTCCATACGAGTTACATGAAACCTGTGAATATTATGTCCCTTCACATGCTTAACATTCCTGCCAATTTTCAGAAAGATTGGATAAAGTGTCCTGATGGTATAAGACATTAACTTGAAAGTACATGTACAGCTGTAACAGTCATTTTTATATTTGATCCTGTTTACAAGACATACAGGGTGAAAACAGACATGACGCTAACCACCCTTGGTGGTTATTTATGCATGTTGCAGGGCTGTATTGGTGCCCTATGCCGCCCTGCAACATGCATAAAAGACCACCAAGGGTGGTTAAAGGGTGGTTAGTGTCATGTCTGTTTTCACCCTTGGTAGGAATGTATCACATACCATCGCTGTCATTTCTGACAAACTACAGGACAATTTGATAAGGGGACCCAATTGTATAAGCAATTGAAGTTGTCCGCTTGAAGACCATCATTCAGATAAATAGCAGCACATGCAGTGCCAGTCAGAGGCAGACACCTGGCATGGCAGGGGGAGGAGGCTGTAGGAGGGAGGATGTAGGCAACCCAGCAGACTGACAGACACATTCACTGGCCAATCACTGCATGCTACCAGCCTTACAGGACCAGTCGGTAGTGGCTTTGAGGCAGGCATAGGAGGCGGCCCTCAGGAGGGCATAGAAGGGACATAACTGGGACTTTGGGGGTAGCATCCCAGAAATCAGGAAACATAGTTTACACATCCAATATGTCCAATTATCATCACAATAATATCCTGCAGCACTGTGACAGAGGACATAAGAGAAAATCTCTATTTGGCTCTTTCCTAAACAGATGCTTCCAACTTCCCAGTAACAAGTGGGGAGAGTTGTTGGGATGGTCACAGCACAGAATGAGGATATTTGGTTGACATTTCTGCTGGCAAATTAGCATCACAAACCAATCTTATACCACAGTGACACATACGAGAATCCCTGGCATAGACTCATTCTCTGTATATGCTGTGCAGGCTTATAGACTTGGGACTCTTTATTATATCTTTCTAACATTTGGAAGAGATGATTCTGAAAGTTTGAGATACAACCATGCCAAATTTCTTGTACACTGGTTGGACTACAAAGATGTTACAGTCAGACATACATGTATATGTTAATTGCTTATACCACCAAGACCTTTTATCCAATACTTCTGAAAGTTGGCAGAAAGAGTACATATGGGGAGGGGTATAAACTTGCCAAGTTTCATCTACATTAAATATGAGGCAAAAATGTTACAGCTAAGAATGTATATGAAGATTTTTGCAAAATAATATAATTCAACTGCTTCTAAAATTGGATTCCTTTATTTAATCATTTTGGAATTTGGTATACTTAATGCTGTCCATTGGAGATATAAGCATGCCATGTTTCAGCCAAATATAATGAAAATACCACAAGGCTGGAAGTGTGATTGCACAACCTGACAAGGATGTTTTTGATTTGATGTTGGGCTCCCAACTGCTCAACACGACTCCTTTCAAATTCCTGACCACCTGCACTTATGATGTGTTACCACGCAGCCTGGTCAGTCACCAACTCCTCTGATGGCTTAAAGCGTGTCATCTGCTCTCTACTTTTGCTGTTGCCTATGCTTAATTGCACGTAAAAACCTTGTTTAGATAGACTGGTTTCAGGTGAGCAGATACCATGGCCAAGACATCTACATTGGACACAGATCCGATGAAACTCTGCCAGCTGACCTGGTTTTTGACAGAACTTGCCAGAACTACATAATGATGACTCTCACTCTAGGTTGCCAAGCCACTCTTGCAGGTGAGTATTTCTGACACAACTCTCTGGTTGATACCATAGCCCAAACATCCACCAGCGTTCCAATCTGCACTCCTCATTTGGCCTCTCATCTAACCATTGGTTCAGATATGGCAACATATCCCCACAGCTTACTGGGCACGTACCGTTCTCTGACTCAGTGCAGTTTGGTTCTGGGCCAGGGGACGGAAGGGCCAAATGCAATTCTTATTATCGCTTAGTTTGCTTTGCAATTATGGACTCTAAGAGCCTAATTCCCAGGTAGGTTCTCTGGGGTAACTGCCCTGCTGACAAAGGGCTCCAGCAGGAATGGGGAGGGAGGGTGTCATAAGAGACATTTCTCCTGCAGGTCCTTGGTCTCTTAGTCCAGCAGGTGGTGCAGCCTGATTTCACCTCAAAGAGCCATAATTCTGTCCGAAGGGGCTGTGGGGCCTTTGTACTAGACGTGATTTACTGTAATCCAGAGCACGGAGTCTGAGACAGCGTGTTATATTACAGGACATCCAGGCGACAGGTTCTTATAGCCATAAACAGAGCCCCATGACGTCTAATTAGTTAAGGGCATCTGTGTTTAAACAGCCTTGCCGACTCTTCTGTGTGGCTTATCTCTCTTGCTAGGCAGCTCTACAACAATGGGCTAAACCATGTATCCATCGGCTCTGAGGGTATTTATATATTTATTTATTTGTTGACAGTATTTATATACCACACCCTCCTGCTAAGTACACGATGCAGCAATCGGAAATGTGCATATTTCCCATGGAAAGCAAATGAGCTACTCTGTTTGAGCTTGAACCACTAGTCCATCAATTTCTATGCCCTGGTGTAAATGGGGGCCACTACGGCCCTTTTTACACAGATGCTCTCCACCCACACCCACCCACGGAGCAACCGGCAGTGGCGTCCGTTGCTCCGTGGGTGGGGGCGGGTGGTGATGGGTGTTGGCCAGGAGCAAACACTCACCAACACCCACCGAAAGTGACATTTACACAGACTCCCACACCCATCTCCACCCAGGGAACTGGGTGTGGGCTCCCCACCCACCGGCCAACACCCATCTCTACCCAGAGGAACTGTGTGGAGGCATCATGTGTGCACAGGGCCCATGGTGATTGGCTGCAGTGTTGCCCTGCAACATGTATAATAAAATGTAACACCCATTTTATGGGTGTTAGAGCGTCTGTGTAAAAAGGGCCTATGTGGCCCCTGGAAGTAGAGAAAGTAGCAGGGCCCAGAGCAGTTGCTCCAGGTCTCCCTGTGGAAAGGCCGACCCTGTCCATTCAACCTTCTGATCGATGCAGGTGTTCCCCACTTACAACTTCCCTGGTTAACAACGGAGACAGAATTCTGGACTGGACGGACCACAAGTAGAGCTACAATTAAATCTGTACCCCATTTTGACCTGATGTGAGTACTTGGTGTCCTGGAATGTCCCAGAATGTTGACTTCCGGTCCCAAATTTTGAGTTTCCCATCCAGATATATCGATCAGTAACTAAAAAATTAAATAAAAATAAATACTGGAAATTAGTGATTTTGGGGGGAATCCAGGTAACCCATTAGAATCAGGTAGCTGCTAAGTACACGATGGGGCAATCGGAAATGTGCATATTACCCATGGAAAGCAAATGAGCTACTCTGTTTGAGCTTGAACCACTAGTCCATCAATTTCTATGGCCGTATCACCCAAGAGATACACCCACAGGCGGATACTGGCCTGTTTCGCCTCAGTTTCTTCAATAAGATTAGCCCTGTCATCTCAAAACCCATTCAAATAGTTGTTGAGGTAAGAAAACATCCTTTCTTAATCTTTATCTTCCTCTGCCGCTGCCGCCGCTGCCCCCATCCTCTCAGGTCTCATGCTTCGTCATTGCTTAGCCCATTATGAAGCTAATTTGTGCCATGCTTTCTCCTGCCTGTTTAGGGCATCATTATGCAGAAGGAGCAGGGGATGGGAATGGTGGAGCTTCAGTTGTGGTGGCTTTGCAAATAATACTAAAAAAATAGGACTCTTTCCCCCCCCCCACCCCAAACTAAATCATTTTATTCAAACATTTGCCTGGAAGGATCTTTGTTTTTTGTTGCACTAGCCGGAAGAAAGGAAGTCTTAGTTGCTGTCCTCATATCTAGCTGTGCCTTGGCTGCATGCCGGCTCTCTGGAAGACAGGAGGATTAGGTGCTGAAGTTCCAGTCGCATAAGGGAGATTTGTTCTTGTGTTAGCTGGGCTGGAAGATATTGTTGGGGTGGATTATGCTCCTGCTTCTCACAATGCTCCTGCATCCAAATTTCTGTCCGTGATGTTGGAAGAAAGCAACACAGAGAGCTGCCTCTCAAGTCCCTCCCAAGATAGGGCAACCAAGTTGGAAGAACACTTTAAGAAAGTCATGTACAGGATGTTCTTGTAAGAAGCGCGCTTCTTACAGGGACAGCGGTGACTGGTATTTGCAGTTTTGCTTTAAATGTCTTTGGTGAGGCTTCTGTGGCTGTGAGTCTTATTGGAAAGAAGAAAAATAGTCTGAAGCTTTAATTGGAGAAAGAAACGGATCATTATTATTTGTGTGATGGTAAAAAGTTTGGGGATGCTGGTCCAGTGGTTACAGCTCTAATTGTTGCATAGCTTCTTACTTTACCATAAACTTCCTGCGTGACCTTGAGTGAGTCAGTTGTTTTCTCTTAGGGTACTTTCTCAAATTACTGGGGAGGAGGGGAAACGTCCACGATTGCAATAGTGGCACTGTTCTCATGGGAATGAGCACCTGTGAGAATGTGCTATTATGCTTTTATGCCACGAGAACACCCATCGTTGTAAGAACTACTTTTGGGGACCCTATCATGCCCAAATGTTCTTGCAGGATAAAAGCAGAATGGCACATTCTCCTGTGCATTAATTCCCATGAGAACAGAGCTGCAATTGCAATCGCGGAAGTTTCCCCCCTATCAGGTAACGTGAGAAAGTGCCCTCTGCCTTACTGCCCCATGTGTATAAATGAGGATATTTGTAGGGATGGGCGAACGTGGTTCAGAAGTTCGGAGTTCGGATTGAGCTTGGTCTGTTCGGTCGACCGAACCGAACTTCCGAACCGAACTCGAATTTCAAACCGAACCAAATTTCAGAACTCCGTTCTGTTTGCCCATCCCTAGTGGTAACACACACACAAAAACTGGTTTTGAATGGCCAAACTTGGTTCGGGAGTTCGGAATTCGACCGAACTTGGTCTGTTTGGTCGACCGAACCGAACTTCCGAACCGAACTAGAATTTCAAACCAAACCGAACCAAATTTCCGAACTCCGTTCTGTTCGCCCATCCCTAGATATTCAGCTAGAGCTGATATGGGTAGTGCATTTGCTACCCGTAGGTAATACTTGCATTTTCTAGTAGTCTATCAGGCACCAGATCAGTATCCAGGTACCAACTCAGGTACCCGGTTACCCCAAAATATCAGGTATTACTGTTGTCAAATAAAAAGGTAAATTGGTATGGTAATCAGGACAGGAATTCAGAAAAATGGTAATGGAAGTTGGAAAATTCGTACCAGATGTCAGAAAAGCGGGATGAAAAATGTGAAATTGGTACATTGGGGTGCTTGTCGGGTACTAACTAAGTACTGATTAGTAGGGGTGGGACATCTGGCAAAAAAACGGTTACCGGTTTTACTGGTTCCCGGTTTACAAAAAACCAGTTTACCGGATTAAAACCAGTTTACCGGTACCAGATTTATTCCATTGATTTCAATGGGGAAAAAAAACAATATCCTCCCCCTCCCAGGCTGTGTGGGTGGAAAGGGGGGCACCCCCCACCCACCCTGCCCAGCCTGTATTTTTTTAAAAAAAGTTTTTTACCCTAAGTCCCTACTAGTGCGGGCTTCGGGCCGCTGCTGGTGACCCGGAGCCCGCACCAGCAGGTACTAGGGTGATCCCTGGGGTGGGGTGTGTGTTAAACCACTTCCCACCCCAGGGATCACCCTAGTACCACAGTACCTACCTGCACCTGTTGGTGCAGGCTCTGGGTCACCAGAAGCGGCCCGGAGCCCGCACTAGCAGGGACTTTGGGGAAATTTTTCTTTAAAAAAAATCCAGGTTGGGCAGGGTGCATGGGGGGGTTGTCCCCCCTTCCACCTGTGCAGCCTGGACTGGGGAGGGAAAGTGGTTGGTTTTTTTTTGTTTCTTTTTTTACATTGCAGCCATTCCCGCAATGTAAAAAAATCTGGCATGGGGAATTGGTACCGGTACCCCCAAATACCGGAGTAATCCGATACTGCCAGTACAGCAAAATACCGGCAGTATTGGATACCGGATGTACCGAACGTCCCACCCCTATTGATTAGTACCTTCTGCTGCCAGGTTGGGTTGAGTACTGCATTTATGATAGGTATACCTGTTTTTACAGGTACTCGTTCAACTGTAATTAGTACTTCCCCTGTTAACAGGTTCTCTGCTTCCACCAAATCTTTCCGAGATCACTCATCTTGTCTCCAAAATCTGTGACCGTGAAGTTCGTTCTCCCCTTCCCTCCCCCTGCTCCTTGTACTGTTGATGTATAAGAATATTGTGCATGAGCAACATTGTGTCACATCCTGTACTGCGCTGTAATTTTGTGCACGGACACTAGTATGGGCCTAACTTTGGAACTATGGATGGAATTTCTCCGTGGCTTCAATCCACGGTGGAATTCAAACTGACATTCCAAAATCATGGAACTTTTACGTGAAAATTCCGGTTTCACTTCAGCCCTTGGCCCTTCTAGAAAATTGATGGGCGACAAAGGGGAGTCAAAGGAGAGCCCTTCTAGAAGAGGAATCTCTTCCTAGAGATGAGATGGGGCCGCACAGTGACACCAGCCGTATTGATCTCTCTGATAATGAGGCAATTTAATGTCTCGGCTTTTATACAAACACAAAGCAGTTCACTAAGACAGCTTTGAGAGCTCAGCAGGCAGCAATGTCTGTGACAAAGTAAAATCCTTCAGGTGGAAGGGTTTAGGCAGGAAAGCTTAAAAAGAGCAGCTCATTAAATTAAATTATTATCTTGTCTCCCCCAGAAGAGAAGGAAGCTTTGATATGAGAGTCAGGGACAAAGCAAACAGGGGAGAGGGGGATGTGGAGAATTAAGCATTTTGCCCAAGTATGCATCATTCGCATTCTGTGGTGCCCCAACCCTGTGTTTCCAAAGTCATGATCCACAAATCACTTATTCTAGAACTGTTGCATTGAAGCCCTGTGGCAAAGAGTTCCGCGGGTTAATCATGCATTGTAGGAATCTGATCCCTGTAGGTTAGCCACTTTCAGCTGTACCTACCTATGGCTGCAAGATTTCAAATTTTACTCTTCGAAAGTCAAGCCCTGCTGAAATTTCAAAATTCTCTGTTAATTTTGCAAAAAAAATTTTTTTTTAAGTGAAAGCATCAAATATACGCCGAAATCTTCAAGCTATTCAAAGTGAGAGGGAATCCTCTGGAAGCAAACAGCTTGAGGACTGTAGCCATAGGGCCTTTTCACATTGGCCCCGCGGTGGGTGGGGGTCTGTGCCGCGTGGACGGTCATTCCCACGGGTGCACACTCATCTCCACCCACGGAGCAACCACCTTTCTGACCGATTGCTCCGTGGGTGTGCAGTGGGTGGAGATGAAGGGAGAGCATGCTCCCCCACCCATGGCATTCCCATGGACGGTCCCCCACTGCACACCCACCCACTGTGGCGTTTTCACGGGCACACCCCCCCACCCTGCACACATGTGCAAGGGGGCGGGGCATTCATGTGAAAACAGCCGTAGAGTGGTAGAAAGCAGTTGGAGTTAATGTAGATCAGATTCATACAACGTGCTGTTAACACATGGAACTCATTGACAGAATGTTGTGGAGGCCAATAGTACAACTGAACTTAAAAAGGGGATTGGATAAATTTGTGAAGGGTAGATTCACCAACGGATGTCAGTCAACCTAGGGTAAAAACAAACGTGTGACTGGAGGGACCGCTCCATTGGTTTCCCCAGGGCGGAAAGTCACAGGTGACACCGCCCGGGTCAGGCTGGGGTACCGAACTGACTTGCCCACAGCTAGGCAGCACAACAAACATGTGGGTGGCTGGCCGGCCCCACGTGCGCAGAGCTCCCAGCACCCCACCGGTGCCATGACAGACCACCACGGCACACTAAGGCACAGCCATGAATGGCAGCTGGTCATGGCAGAGCACAACAGATGTACTAGCCCACTGAGGCCTGGTTTGGCCTGGTTTGGCCTGGGTGGGTGGGCCTTAGCCCGGGCTGTGACCTCAGAGATCTGCTGAAGCCACAGCCCAGGCTAATCACTATCACGGCCTAGGGATATCCTGGACCAACATCTGGCACTGGTGGCGCGTGTACACACATGCTACAGTGGGTCAAAGCGGGCCAAGGTCATGCCTGTTTTTACCCTTAGTCAATGGATTAAGCCACTTCCTCAGAAGGATCCAGTGCCTGCCAGCTTCTGCCAGAGACAGGATACTGGGCTAGATGGAGCATTGGTCTGATGACCCAGTTGGGAAGCTCTAAGGTTTTTTTGGACTTGGAAATGAGACACCCAGGTTCAAATCCCAGTGTGTCTAAGGACTCCACTGGTGGTTCAGGACAAGTTCCTCCTCCTCCTCTGCCTCAGTTCCCCCTCTGTGAAATGAAAATAATAATCCTGATCTGCTGTCATCACCAAGGTTCCTAATTTTCTCTGGCAAAAATTTGGAAATTCTCTGAACCCCCTCATAAATTTTCTGATTAAAATTCCAAAATCTGCATTTTTCAGCCATTAAAAATAGAACGTGTTTACGGCAAAATATTCATTTTTGGTCAAAATTTGATGCACTGTTTTTCACTGCAACTCAAATAACAAAACAAAACAATATCCCACCCCAGCCAGTCCATGTGCAGAGACCAAGTCTCTCCCTCTGCTGGTGTGTGGGGTGTGTGTGTGTGTAGGGGGGAAGTGCTGCTTCAATTCCCTCCTTCCCGCCAGTCCCGGCATACCTCTGCCTCACCAAAAGCCAGATGTGGCTATGGTCTTCTCGCCCCAAATCACTTCTCTTGGATGCAGGTGCACACCAGAACCTCCATAGAGCTTCCACGTCCCCGCCAGTGAATTTTTGCAGGCAGAAATTTCCCAGAAAACCTGAACTTCCATGTTTTTTTCTGGGAAAACAGGAATTCTGTGTTTTTCTCTGATAAAATGGGAATTCTGGATTTTTCTGGGGGGGAAAATGAGAATTCCCTGCCTACATGATGTCTTTAAAACTGGCCATGCCTGACAGCACCTTGTGTATAATTCGTACTGGTCCTCTGAGAGAAGCAAAATCTAATTTTATTAGTTTCATTACCCTTTTCTTGACAATTAATAGCTCCTGAGACTCTTGGTCTAATGTGGTTGGCACGGAGCAGCAGTGGAGGAAACAAATCAAAATATTCAAACAAATTCCCTTCTCTGTAGGCTTCACTAGAGCCCATGTGTGACCTTGTCTTGGAGGGCGGGACTGAGTACTATCCTCGATACTCGGCAGGCTGCCTGGTAAGCGACCGGGTATTAGCTTACCCCCGCCCACCTAAAATCAGTAATTTCTTGATATCGATTTTCCAATTTTCCATTTACCAGTCGGTAAATTGGGATGGAAAACAAAAAAAATTGGGACGAAGACCAAAATTTGGCACCAGAAGTCGATATTCCTGGACTGGAAGTCGAAATTCTGGCACATTGGCTACCTGAATTGGGTCAAAATTGGGTATTAATAGGTACCCAATATTTTTGAGTCGATTTATGTACCAGAAATTTGACAGGTACACCCATTTTTGGGGGTACTCATATCAGCTCTAATCATGAATTTAACAGAGATTGTTCATGGTACATTATCATCAAAACATTTTTATTATTATTATTTGGGGTTTTATTTAGTTTATTTAAATGATTCATTTAAATCTAATTTATCTATTCAATGAGGTTTTTATTTATTCAATAACATATAGAAATGAAGAGTTCTTGTGATTATTTCTGTCTTATTTTTTCTTTAAATGCAGTAAGAACAGAAGGGCCATACTGCATTAATTGATTGGCAACAAAATTCTTCCCGTCTGTTAATAAAGCCTTTCACTTTTCTTTCTTCTGTACTTGTAAGCGGAGATACACAAGATGCAGAAATGCATCTTGCTCTTGCATTTGAGAGTTGTATTCTACTCAGGCGCGGTGCGTGCCCCAGGGAACCAGGGGCACTGCCCCTACTGGCCTCTATGCCCACAACTATTGATTTCATTAAATTCATTCACGTACTTGGTTCAGGTTCTGGAGTTCAGAGCCCCGGCATGGCTGTGTCAAGCCGCTCCGGCGCTCCAAACGTCCGGGTTGATGACTGCGCATGTACAAGCATTTTGCTTGCTCTGCACATGTGCATACATCAAAATGCTGAAGCCATGCCAGGAGGAGGTCGTGAGAGGGGGAGGCAGGGCTGCGGGGGAGGAGGGGACTCACTGAGCCACCACTGAGAGGGAGAGATGGAGACGGAGCCCGGCAGGGGCAAAAACTTTTCAGAACGCGCATTGGGTGGCTAGAGAGAGCCGTCCAGCGTTTGTTCACAGAATTTCACAACGTGCTCAGTGTTTCAAGGAAGTCTACGCCAAGGAAACTGGCAGCACAGTAATGTAATATGGGCTATAGCCCTTGACGCCCTGGGGGGTGGGGGAGAGAAATATGTGAGTGTGTGTGTGACTTGACGTGTGTGATTGGTCAATGGAACAGCAAGGTGGGGGGGGGAGTTTGAGAGTGCTTGTGTGACTGACTGTTAACTTTTAAATGTCTCCGAGTGCGCCAGTGTGGGCTTTTTTCTCTCACATGGTAGAAAACTACAGGCAGCCAAGGAGAGCATGAAAATGAAGAGTGTTCAGGATAATGGTAAGTGATGGCATGGGGATTGGGAGGGTCTTAGACCTCTTCTTTGGGGGAGAGGTCCACAAAGAAGCAAAATTAAAAATGTCATTCAAAATGCCAACATCTAAAGTATTTTGCTTCTTTTTTCTATCTAGTTTGTCTGAGATCTGACATTATTCCACACCTCACCTTGCTCTACTTGTGAACATAGGAGGAAGTAGGTAGGAGCACGGCAGAAGAGAAGGCTGCAGACAACAAGGAAACCCTTTTCCCCCTGTTCCCCACTGAACCCATCTCTTCCCCCTTCCTCTTCTCTTGCTCCAAAACCAAACCCTTTCCCTCCTACTTCTCCTCTGTCCTGTCCTTCTCTTCCCTTTCATTCTCTTCTGATTCTGCTTGTTGCAGAACAGGGAGCTAACTCAGTCCTCCCGGTTCTCCAAGCCAGAAGGAAGGCTTGTCCCAAAGCCTACACCTTCAGAAGACTACAGGTGGCCAAGCATGCCATGAAAATTGAGGGTTCAGGATAAAGGTAGGCGAAGGCAACGCGATCTATTTTTTTAACCTATTATGGTTAATTTGGACCTGGTGGGAAAGAGAGAGGAGAGTTGACGGGACCCCAGTAAGAGGGTTCTCTATTCCCCTGAAGCAGTGTTTCACACAACAGCGTTCCCAGCATTAAGTAATGCAATGTCCATCCAACGTTAACCCTTGGAACGCCTTGCTGCTGGGTTATTATTATTATTATTATTATTATTAACAAACATTTATATAGCGCCAGCAGTGTACCTGGCACTTTACAAAGTAATAAAATAGACACGGTCCCTGCCCCTAGGGCTTACAATCTGAGAGACAGGAGCTGGGGGAGAGACTTAGGAAGGGGAACAGAGGGAGAGACAAGGGGTCTAACATTCATGAAGATGCGAGGTCTCAAGTGCACGTACTTGGCTTGGTTACGATGAGAATGACAGCAGGCAGGTCCATGTTGCAAGGATAAGGGTAAACCGATCGTAGGTATAGGAATAGTGGCTCAGCAGGATAAAGAGTCAGACAGAGCAGAGCGAAAGAGGTGAGTTTTAAGGAGAGATTTGAAGGTATGAAGGGAAGGGGCAAGGCAGATGTGGACAGGGAGGGAGTTCCAGGCATGGGGGGCAGCAAGTGAGAAGGGACGAAGGCGCTTAGGGGATCAGGGAAGGCGTGGAAGGGTGAGAGAAGGGACAGAGGAGGAGAGAAGTGCACAGGCTGGAGTATGTAGGGCGATAAGTGCAGAGAGGTAGGGGGGAGCAAGGTTGTGAAGAGCTGAGGGGGAGCAAGGTTGTGAAGAGGTTATGCCATGACTCCGCCTACCGTTGCCCTGACTCCACCTCTAGGCTAGGCTCTGCCCCTATTTTCGCCAGACCAGCTGTGGCAAAGCTGCCAGTGGCAGGTTTAACCCACCCAATGCCCCTCCAGCCTTCAAACCCAGCAGCCGCCCCTGACTCCACTGCTTGTCCTCGGTGTACAGGAACTGTAATGATCTTCTCAAACTAGATAGTCTTACTGTCTTACATCAAAGTCTTCCAGTTCCTATTACATAGTTATTACTTAGAAAACATTTTTGGGGAGTAAAAGGTAGCAATATATGAACACCTTGTCTTAAATATTTTATTCATCATTCTAAAAGAAAATATTTCATAAGAGGTTTTTTATTTTTTCCAAAAATGTTCAATTTTTCAATTTTTTTGGGAAAAAACAAGAAAAAAAAGTCCTTGGAAAAAACAGAAAAAATCCATTCCCTCCCTCAAATTTTTCTGTTTCCCCCCCCCCGGGTCTTCACATCTCTATCAGGGCTGTGAGGTTCTTGTATCTTCCTCTGGAGTGTCCCTCAGTATTCTGTGAGAAATAGGGAACTTGGACTAGACAGACCTAGCTTCTTAGGTCTCTAAATTTAGGCAATGGCTGAGAAGACACAGAATGCAATGGAATTGTTTAGAACCTCAGCAAGATATGTCCGCTGGGGGCTGGAAGTCACTTTTTTATGATGTGATCAGTTAGTGATACATAGATCCCTCTTTGGGTTTTTAAAGCCAAGGCCTTGTTAACATTGTTCAAAGATCAATCTGCCAACCTTTATCTTATTTAATTTATTTAGTTCTCTCTTTGTTTATGTTTTTTTAATTGTATTTACTGTTTTATCTTAAAATGTAGTTGTTGTGAGCTGCTCTGAGCCGTCTGTTGACGGGAGTGGGCGTGATATAAATTTTAATATAAATAAATAAACCTAGAAATGGATGCCATTTTTGATTTCCTCTTGCCAACTATTTTGTTAGTCTGATTTATATTTTCATGTAGACCTGGACATTCTTTTTTCACTTGCTGAAAGAAGTTGTGGCTGGCAAAAGGCGAAGAGCATTTGGCTTCCAAGAATAGAAAATGATGGGTTTTCCAAAGAAACAAAAAATGATGATGGGTTTTTCAGCAACTAATGTTTTTCAATATTTTTGCTTTTAAAAATTAGATCCTTCCCCCACCCATTCCCAACAACTGAAATATCATTTTGGAAGGAAGAGGGAATAGTTTGTCCAAAAGCTTAAACATACAACAGAAAAATTCCCAAAAGTTCAGAGGAAGTTTAGGTTTGTTTTTAAACAGAAGCATGAAAAATTGTCTAAATTTACTGGGCGGCCTTCGGGGGAGTTTTTATAGTCTCTCAACCTCTGTTCCCCATCTGTAAAATGGGAACGTTAATGGCCTGCCTCAGAGAGTTGTTGTGAGGGAAAACAGATAAGGGATTGCCAAGGACTCTGAGCATGCTATAGAAATGATTACTAATGAAACCTGTCTGGGGGACAGAAAAGTACACTGGAAAAGCTCATGTCCTCCTGTCATGCAGATAGCTATGGAGAGAGATTACCCTGCATTATTCCTTATGCAATTTAAGTGATGTGATAATAAAATTAGAAGCAAGAGTGGCTCATCTGGAGAACTTGGCAGTGTCTTCTCTACAGCTGCAAACATCTGTATCGAAGCCCAGATACAAATACACTAAACCCTGTAGGAAGCTGAGGGATGATTGGATCCTGACAGTTGAGGAAAAAATGGGACAGTCTACCCCAGGAATCCCAAAGGGGGTGGGGGACAGAGACACCTTGACATTAGACCCTCTAACCACTAGGTGGCACTGTTGTTTCAGACAAATACTCAGGAAATTGTATTGATCTGGGAGTTAAAAAGGTGTCCGGCTTCCAGGGACTGAGGTTCTGAAATTGCACTTTTGCTGGCTCCATGATTCCCTTAGAACAAGCTCCTTTGGGCATTAAAAAAAATCACACTAGTGAGTACGTCCTGGAGTGATGATGGTGGACAAAGCCTCCATTTAGAGTCTTCTTCTCAAGGAAGGGGTCACAAGTCATCCTCTTTAATCTGATGCCTGCAACACCCCAGTGCCAGCTCTGCTTTTTACGTCACTTCCGTCCCTGAACAGAAAATAAGAGCTGAATTGGAATTCCCTTCCCATCTCCTGTATTATTTTTCCATCACATGAGTCCTTTGTATTCAGTTTTTCCCAGGTGAAGCAGGCTACTTTGGTAAAGGTGAGGGCCGCATAAGGGATTTTCATTCTACCGCCCTAGATAAACTTCCAGGCTGTCCTACTGGCTTTCTGAAGTTCTCTTGACTTGCTGCAAATCAAGACCATCAGACCTCCGTCTCAGCAGACACAAAGTAGAGCTTTACTCAGTCCAAACAATTTTGGCTCAAGACCTGCCTGAGCCCAGCCCAAAGCCACATCCGCTGAAGCTGGACGTCATGATAAATCAAGCCAGATAAGTCAATCATCATCATCAGTTGAACCCAGGTCAGATGTCTCCGGGTGGCCCCTCCTCCCATAGAGCACTGTGAATGTGTCCCCCTGCTCCTTCTCAACATGGCCGTACCCTCTATGGAACAACAAGATTCCATGGGGGCAGGGCTGCCTGCAGCTGGGGAGCCCAGCTTGGCCCAAGACCCAGCGGCTTGGCCAGATGGAGTCATGGGACCAGTTGGGTTGGGTTGGGTTTCAGACCTCTCCACACAAGACCCTTCTTAATTGGGAATGTTGGGAGTAACTGCAGATTCCAATGGGACACAGATTCAAAGGTTTTAGGGCTAGAAAGAGCGATTATGATAATTTAAACTGACCTCTCTAAATACCAGCCATTGATTATTCTGGGTTTAGAGCTGAAACGAGTAGCAAATTTGCCACCTGTGGGTAATACTGGCATTTTTTAGTAGGCTATTGGGTGTCCTATTGGTACCTGAGTACCAAACCAGGCATCCGATTACCCCCAAATACCGGGTATTACTAGGGATGGGCAGCAGGCACCTCATTCATTTTGTTTTCATTTTCATTTTAAAAAACCCCTTCATTTGAGTTTTTTTTTGTAATGGACTTACCGTTTTCGTTAATTTTTTTTGTTTTATTTTATCCATCATCATCATCATCATCATCATCATCATCATCATCATCATCATCACTGTATGTGAAATATGGCAGCCGTGGGCTGTTCTGTGCATATATTCCAAAATGGCTCTGTAACAGGTTGGGGCTCGCTGAGTGTAAGGCCAGTTCCACATGAGCGCAGGGGGCAGGGAGCTTCTGGGATCGGAGATCGCATTAGGAGCAATCCCAGGATGATCCACTTATGTGCGGAGTGGGGGGGGGGGCGTTTCTAGCATGATTTTCATCACGCAATGCAGGGCTGGATTTTTGAGCCCTGCATTGCACAATGAAAATCATCCTAATGCAATCACCAATCCCGGGAATCCTCCCCCCCCGCCCATGCTCGTGTGGAAGTGTCCCAAGCCTCACAGGATCGGGTCCCAATAAATCAATGTCTCTGAGGTATCAGCTCTCAAAGGTCTCATTATTTCCTCTAATCTCCACCGTAGATCTCAGCAAATATACACAGTGTCACTCCCAGTAGTTTACAGAGTATCTCAATGGGGTTTGACCCCTGGCTAATCCCAAGTCCATATGGTCACCGCTTGGCTTTATCTCGTCTCTGAAGCCTCTCTAGTCTCTCCGACCTGGACACAGCTCTCTTTCTGTTCATCCCACAACAACCTCCCTCTAACTGACCTGCTGCTCAGACTTATTCCCCTAGTGCTGTCTACAGCCACGCCCGTCACAGGTGCGTTCGCAATTAGGCACTGACCTACTTCTGGTAGGGCACCAGCACCTTTGCTCACGCCTCAACTAGCGGGCGTTGAGTCTCGTAAAGGACCGAAGCCCCATTGTGGCTCAACTCTGCCATGGACACCAATGCTGCTGGCACCATTTTGGAAAAGGGCTATACATGCGCAGGACATGTGGTCCCAGTGGTCATTTTGCGGATGTCCACCAGTGACTTTTTAAATTTTTTTTTTTTTAATTATTTTAAATAAAATACAATTAAAAAATAAAAAATGAAAATGAATGAAATCAAACCAATGCTGTTTGCTTAGTCATTCGTTTTCGTTACCATGAACACGGTAATGAATGATGGCTCCATTAGTTTTTGTAATGAATTAAAATGATACAAATTGCACACCCCTAGTTATTACCATTATCGAGTGACTGACTAATTTACCATTTTACTGATCAACAGTAAATTTCTACAGGAATCAGGAAGGAAAGTCAAAACATCGGTACCAGAAGTCAGAATATCAGGATGGAAAATGGTTAATTGGAAACTTGGGGAGCCCATCAGTCACTAATTTGGTACCGATTACTACCAGTGTTACTGGGACAGGTTGTGTACCCCAATTTTGATGCATATACCCATTTAATTGATCAAAGGGGACCATATTAATTAGGGATGGGCGAACAGAATTCGAGTTCGGAAATTTGGTTCGGTTCGGTTCAGTTCAGAAATTCAGTTCGGTTCAGAAGTTCGGTTCGGTCGACTGAATTATTCGAGCTTGGTCCGAACTCTGAACTTCCGAACAAAGTTTGGAAATTCAAACCCCATTGAACTAAATGGAATATTATCGTTTAGGGATGGGCGAACAGAGCCGAGTTCGGAAATTCGGTTCGATTTGGTTCGAAAATCGAGTTCGGTTCGGAAGTTCAGTTTGGTCGACCGAACTTGTTGAGTTCGGTCTGAACTTCCGAACATCCCTAAGATTCACATTGTTTCCCCCTTTGCCCTAATGGATAAAACACTGGGTGTTTTTACACACACATTTCTCCTGAATGTTTGCTTTTACATCCTGACTTTCTGTGTGTCTAAATCACTCACCCAAATCTTAAACATCTGGCTCTTTGAACTTCTGCATAGAACTTCTCCCAGAACTTTTGTGTGTAGAAAGTTCTCCTGGTAAACTGCTTGCTCCAGGCAGCTGTGGTCACTTGGTTTCCATGGCAGCCCCTCATGTCTACAGATGTGTCTACTTTAGGCTGCCTCAGGAAAAGCCATGTGGGGTGCATTTACATGCACCGGAAGTGGCCACCCGCCATAGGACTCAGCGTCGCGCACGGCCTTATGCGGCCTCTTTAAAGACGTGTTCTAGAAACCACGATATTGAGGTTTCCAGAATGCATCTTCAAAGAGGCCGCCTTAGTACCTCTTTCTGAGGTAACTCAGGGTTAGGGCTGAAACAAGTAGCTCAATTGCTGTTCATGAGAAACTTCGCCTTATCAGGAACTGGGATCAATTTTCCGACAGTTTCCGGATACCAATACAATTTCTGGATTCTTGCAATACTGCGAGCTACAGTCCCAATTTACAGTCTTTCTGGTTACCGTTTACCACATACCATTCATTTAGCATTTACCACAACCCTGAGGGTATGGTTTGAAATCCAGATTTGATGTTTCTGCATTTCTGAGCCAATCACTGTGTAAATAGCCTACTTCTTAAAATCCCCCCGTGTGCCCCTTAATCTCCACTCCAGGACCTCTAATAGGTAGAATAGAATACACAGACAGAATTGTTGTTCTGTGTTGTCCCCTTTGCTTTGTTCAATTTGCAACTGGATTGCAGATTAATAAAGGGATCTGCGTACCAGTCAATGAGTGACACGGACATATGAGGGAAAATGGAGTGCAAGTAATGTGGTATTGTGTCAGAATTACCTCTCGGGATTTGAAATGAATGACAAAGGCTGGTTTTACATGGTAAAAACGTGGTAAACAAAAAAGCAGTAAATGACAAAGAGATAAATGGAATCCCGGTAAGAGGGAGTAGGTAAATCGAGACAAAAAATGTCAGCTGAGACATTACCTAGTACCAAGAGGTTATTGATCCAACCAAGACGGTATTGGGAACCAGGATTTTGACGACAGACATATCCTGTTTTAGTGAAATCTTGTTTCAGCCCTACTCAGAGACATGCTTTTATCCTACAAAGTTTCTAAATCCACACCGGTATCATCTATCTACAAGTTAAAGACTTGATCCAGTCTTGATTTGCAGAGTTCCCTTAATGGAGAATTTACACCCACGCATCACCTTCTAGAACTCTTTTCTTTGGGTTTCGCTAGTATTCAAAACTGACATCGTCCTTTTTACTTTAACTTCACTTATTCCATCTTCCAGCCATGGTGGGATCTGACCCTTCCTGCACCTGACATATCCCATCTTACTGGGTACTTAAGAGAGGTGGAAAAGAGCTTGGTGATTCAAGAGGGACTTCAATAAATTCTCTCTCTGATTTCTCATCATCTGCAGAGGGGAGTATTTTCATCGTAGAGTCCTAGCCAGCCGAGTGAAGCTGCTAAACTGACAGACCCATAGCCATTTATGGTGTTGGACGCTAGAGAGTGGCACAGTAATTACAGTAAATACCATAAATGCAGTAAATACAGTAAATACTGATGGAAGCAGCACTCGCTGAAATATTTCATTTCTGTCCTATTCTGATGGAAGGGGAAGATTTTGTCTTAACTCCTAAGTACATAAGAACATAGTCTGTACCATATTCAGTCAGACCAACGGTCCATTGGGTCCAACATCCTGTCTCTGACAGCGGACATTGGGTGATTTCAGACGTGACGAGATCACGCTGAACCACACTGAACCACGGTGAACCCCGCGGCGGGGTCAATTTGAACCACGCTTCCCGGGCTAGCCGGGGGAAGGTCCCGGGAAGCGTGGTCAAATGGACCGCGGGCCGTGGCCAACAAAAAGTAACGTCTGGCCGCGTGCCACGGGCCGGGATCCCCGGCGGGATCCCGGGCCGTGGCACGATCGGCCAGACGCGGCGGCCGCATTGGCCCCGCCGCCCGCCCGTCTCCTCGGAGGGCGGGCGGCGGGGTGCGTGGAGGGGGCGGGGCCGCGGGGCCGTGCGGCCGCACGTTGCGCCGCGCGGCCCCGGCCCCTCCCACTTTCCCCGCCGGGATCCCCCCGGCACGTCTGTTGGGCCGTGCAGGGGTGACCCCGGCGGGGAACGAAGACGTTCGTTACGGTACGGGGCCAAAGGGCCCCGTAACGTCTGAAAATACCCATTCTTGGTTACTTTGGAGAAGTACTCAACAGGCCATAATGGAGTGACCCATTCCCTACATTTCACTCCCAGCTCCCAACAGTCAGAGGCAGCATCGGTGCAAGGATTTTTGCTGCCATAGACGGCCCCAGCTCCCCCCCCCCCACCTCTCCTGCCACTGACCCAGCTTACTGGAGGCTGCAGGTTTTGCCCCCCTCCCCTCTTCAACTGCCTGCCGTAGACATAGGCCTGAATCAAAACAGCGATTCCATTTTTACAGAAATTTCTGCAGCAATGGAATAGCTTACCCCCCCGCCCCCCCCGGATCAGAATTCGAATCAGAAATATATTCCAATCAGAATCATGAACAAATAATAAATACATAAAATGCTTGGGAACATTTGGATACTTCTCCAAGTGACACTCTTTTTAAAATAAATATTTTGTCTGATTCCTATCGGAACAGATGAAATATTGAAAGTTCCGATTTTCAATTGGAACAGGTAAACTGCCCTGTTCTGATAAAAAATTGGAACAATTCCCCCCCCCCCACTCAATACACAGTTAACTTGTGGAACTTGCTGCCAGAGGATGTGGTCAAGGCCAGTAGTAGAACAAGGGTTTTTTTAAAAAAAGGATTGGATAAGTCCTTGGCGGATAGATCCATTAATGGATATTCGTCAAGTAGGTTTCGGAAAACATAACCTCTGACCAGGGCTAACGCTACTTGTGCTGCCTCTAAAGTACCATTAGCCCTGGTCAGAGGTTACGTTTCCCCGAACCTACTTGATGAATTAACGGATCTATCCACCAAGGCCTTATCCAATCCTTTTTTTAAAAAAAAACCTGACCACATCCTCTGGCAGCAAGTTCCACAGGTTAACTGTTTAGTGAGTGAAAAAAAACACCCACTTTCTTTTATTTGTTTTAAATCTGCTGCCAGTTAATTTCATGGAGTGTCCTCTACCACAGATGTGTAGAAAGCATGGAGACTATAAAATATCTTCCAACATTTCAAGTGACCAAAAGGGACATAAATCCGACCCCCCTTGCCTAATAAGGCCTGTCCCAGCACTCACACATGTTCTCGCACACAGATGCACACCCCTACCTAGTGAGTATGTAGGGCAGAGCTGGTCTTACCACAGGGTGACCTAGGATGACCATCCTGAGCCCTACCATTTGCTATGTTTCCCAGGACCCCACAGTGCCCCATATGTTTTCACCAAACCAAAGAGCAGGGCCCCTAATTCCTTCAAGTGAGGCCCCAAATACAACCACATCTAGGACCCTGCAGAGGGTTCTTCCCCATAGCAGGTGGGGCCACCTGGAGCCCCAAATTTTACCTTTGTCCTCGCAGGGCCACAGGCAAAAGGGTGGGGACACCAGCCTCCCTCTTCGCCCTGGGCCCTGCAAATTCTAAGGCCGCGTTTGGGAAGTTTGAGTGTCAGGGGAGTGGGATTCCTGTGGGAGGTACCCACGCCGGATCCTTGCTTTGTGGACGAGGAATTGGAAGAGCTGTTACAAATCAATGTGACGTTGGAGGATGTTCTAGGGCAAATTGACACACTGAATACTAACAAGTCACCAGGGCGGATGGCATTCACCCTAGAGTTCTGAAGGAACTAAAATATGAAATCACAGACCTACTGTTAGTAATTTGTAACCTGTTGCTAAAAACTCCTGCTGTACCTAAGGACTGGAGGGTGACAAATGTAACCCCAATATTTAAAAAGGGATCCAGAGGTGATCCTGGAAACTACAGACCAGTAAGCTTGACGTTTGTGCTGGGCAAAATGGTGGAAGGGAAACCATCATTAAGGACAGAATGACAGGGCATGTTGACAAACATGGTTTAATGGGGAAGAGTCAACACGGATTTAGTAAAGGTAAGCCAAGCCTCACTAACCTGATGGAATTCTTTGAAGGTGTAAATAAACATGTGGACAAGGGAGACCCAGTCGATATAGTGTACCTGGATTTCCAGAAAGCATTTGATAAGGTTCCTCATTAGAGACTCTTGAGAAAGTTAAAAAGTCATGCGATAGGAGGTAGTGTCTTACTATGGATCAGAAACTGACTAAAAGATAAAAAGCAAAGGGTTGGACTAAATGGTAGGGATGGGCGAACGCGGTTCAGAAGTTCGGAGTTCGGCCCGAACTCGGCCTGTTTGGACAACCGAACTCAAACCCGAATCCGAACATGAACTGACCGAACCGAACTAGATTCCGAACGTCGAAACGACCCAACAGTTTGGTCAGTTCGGATCACGTTCGGGTGAGTTCGGGTGGCAAAAACGTGTCACTGGAAGGCAAAACGTGACATGGAGGGGGAGTGAGCTGAGGAGCAGACTTCCAGGCACCAGGGGTGGAGAGGCTTGGAGTAGCAGCCAGCCTGCCCAATCACCATCCCTTTTCGCCTCAGACCACTGACTTCGCAGTCTGTGATTGGCCACAGGCTAGGATGCATGGAGCCAATGGAGCTTGCGGTGAGGCGGGTGCAGCAAGTAACAAAACTGATTGCCTCCCCGCTTCCCAACACCTTCTGAGCTAGTCACTGCTCCTGAACAGCAGCCATTTCAGAAGGCTCCCTCTCTCCCAGCAGTTTTTGTTCCTTCCTATTCCTAATCCATTGCCATCCTCCTCCTATTTCATCCATCCAACTCATTTACCTCCATATTAACATTTATTTAGCTTAGATTAGGTAGATTTAGGTGTTATTTGTTGTTTTTACCCCTCCCTGTGTTCCCTGTGTCCAATCTTCCTTCCTCCCTCCCCCCTCCATTGAATCCTTTCCCTCTCCCTCTTATTCCATCCCTGATTCCCTTCCCCTGTTTTAAGTTTTGGATTTATTTAGAGTAGGATTATTATTAGATTGATTTTCATTTCAGTTTTGTACCCCTCCCTGTGTTCTTTGTGTTTCCCCCTGTGTAATATTGTATATATAGATAGATAGTTATTAGATAGATAGTTACTAGATAGATATACATAGTAGTTAGCTTAGTTATAGAGATAGATAGAGATACAGTGTGTTTGTAGGACAAGGTCTTTGTAGTTAATTATTAGGATATTCCATTTAGTTCAATAGGTTTTAGAATAGTTAATAGCAGTTAGATTTAGTGTGTGTGTGTGTGTGTATGTATGTATATATATATATATATATATATATATATATATATATATATATATATAAATTAAAAAAAAGAAACAGCCACTCCAGCCCCAGGACCCACCGACAGGGTTCTGGGGCCTACATTACTGGCAGGGAGAGCTGTGGCCAATATGTATCTAGAAGCTACCACTCTAGCCACAGGTCCCACCGTCATGGGTCTGGGGCCATCATTCCTCGCACAGAGACAATGTCATTCCACTGCACCAAGAAATAGCCACTCCAGCACCAGGACCTGCCGTCAGGGTTCTGGGGCCAAGTTACTGGCAGGGAGGGCTGTGGTCAATACGTATCTAGAAGCTGCCACTCTAGCCCCAGGACCCACTGTCATCAGTCTGGGGTCATCATTCCTTGCACAGAGACGATGTCATTCCACCGCATCAAGAAACAGCCACTCCAGCCCCAGGACCCACCGACAGGGTTCTGGGGCCTACATTACTGGCAGGGAGAGCTGTGGCCAATATGTATCTAGAAGCTACCACTCTAGCCACAGGTCCCACCGTCATGGGTCTGGGGCCATCATTCCTCGCACAGAGACAATGTCATTCCACTGCACCAAGAAATAGCCACTCCAGCACCAGGACCTGCCGTCAGGGTTCTGGGGCCAAGTTACTGGCAGGGAGGGCTGTGGTCAATACGTATCTAGAAGCTGCCACTCTAGCCCCAGGACCCACTGTCATCAGTCTGGGGTCATCATTCCTTGCACAGAGACGATGTCATTCCACCGCATCAAGAAACAGCCACTCCAGCCCCAGGACCCACCGACAGGGTTCTGGGGCCTACATTACTGGCAGGGAGAGCTGTGGCCAATATGTATCTAGAAGCTACCACTCTAGCCACAGGTCCCACCGTCATGGGTCTGGGGCCATCATTCCTCGCACAGAGACAATGTCATTCCACTGCACCAAGAAATAGCCACTCCAGCACCAGGACCTGCCGTCAGGGTTCTGGGGCCAAGTTACTGGCAGGGAGGGCTGTGGTCAATACGTATCTAGAAGCTGCCACTCTAGCCCCAGGACCCACTGTCATCAGTCTGGGGTCATCATTCCTTGCACAGAGACGATGTCATTCCACCGCATCAAGAAACAGCCACTCCAGCCCCAGGACCCACTGTCAGGGTTCTGGGGCCAAGTTACTGGGAGGGAAGGCTGTGGCCAATATGTATCTAGAAGCTGCCACTCTAGCCCCAGGATCCACCATCATGGATCTGGGACCATAATTCCTTGCACAGAGGCGATGTCCTTCCACTGCACCAAGAAACAGCCACTTGAGCCTCAGGACCCACCGTCAGCGTTCTGGGGCCAAATTACAGGCAGGGAGGGCTGTGGCCAATATCCAGAAGCTGCCACTCTAGTCCCAGGACCCACTGTCATGGGTCGGGCCATCATTCCTCGCACAGAGGCGATGTCATTCCACCGCATCAAGAAACAGCCACTCCAGCCCCAGGACCTGCCGTCAGGGTTCTGGGGCCAAGTTACAGGCAGGGAGGGCTGTGGCCAATATGTATCTAGAAGCTGCCACTCTAGCCCCAGGAACCACCATCATGGGTCTGGGGCCATAATTCCTTGCACAGAGAGCCTTTTTCCGAACGCCCGAACTGAACACGACTGAACCGAACAGCCGAACCCGAACTCAGCGATTGACCTGAACGGCCGAACTGAACGAGTGAACCGAACTGGACCAGGTCGAACCCGAACCGTGATCTGTTCTCCCATCCCTACTAAATGGTCAGTTTTCACAATGGAGAGATGTAAAAACTGGTGTGCCTCAGGGATCTGTATTGGGACTGGTGCTGTTTAATGTATTCAGTAATAATTTGGAAAAGGGTGTTAAGAATGAGGTGATCAAATTTGCAGATGACACCAAGTTATTCAAGATAGTTAAAACACGAGCAGACTGTGAGGAACTGCAACAGGATCTTATGACACTGGGTACCTGGGCATCTAAATGTCAGATGAGATTTAATGTGGACAAGTGCAAAGTGATGCACATAGGGAAAAATAATCCAAACTATGCGTACACAGTGCTGGGTTCCATGGGTGGAGGACTCCATGGGTGGGGGTGGGTTGGTGTGTGGCGGGTGTTGGTGGGAGCGCGCATGCACCACCCCCTCTGCCCATGGCGTTTACACGGGTGCACACCCGCCGCACACCCATCCGGTGACCGTTTACACGGACTGCGCCCCCCCCCCGCACACCCGCCTGGACACTGAGCAGCGGGGTGTGTGTGTGTCCATGTAAAAACGGCTGTAGTCTCCTGGATACAGCAAGGCATGGAGTGTAGCAGAGTACGAACATTAGCTACGGCCCTTTGTGAAACAGGGCTACTCACTGATGCCCATGGCCACAATCTGCAGGACTGGCTTTCTGCTCATCTCAATTTGACGATTCCTCTCACTCCTCTTGCCCTCAGAGCAGCTGGAGCAAGCCTATGCTTTGCATTTAGCGGCACTTTGAGCATGTAAATGCCACACACAAGCTACCATTATCCACTGCCACTGCAGTGACAAGAGTCCTGTGCTGTCATAGACCCAAGTCTCTACCCTCCATAACTAGACAATTGCCACTGGCTGCCAAGATTTCACTGCCAGCTACCAAACCCTCCCATGCATTCCAACAGCCTCGGAGATCCCTCTCTAACCAACTGCATTGCTAGTAAAAGCAAGAGGGGCTTGCAGCTTTGGAGAGGGGGGACGTGAGCTAAGGGAAATGACAACAAGGGTTGGGCATTATTTTTCACTCTCCTTTCGGGTTGGAGCTGATGAATGCTGAAGGGGAAAGCTTGAGGAACAAACTCCAAGCAGAAGACAAAGTGCTAAGAGAATGAGACATGACATCTCCCTGAAATGAACGGAGTGGCTTTCAGTTCTCTGTTCCTTGAATTCGATCGGCGGGGGCTCCTTTACAGAGGGAAATTTTTACATGGTCTCTGACAAGTAGAACGATGCTGGCGGAGTCCGAGTAAGAGATAATTCCCTGCAAAGGAAGGAGAGAAAGAGAGATGGATGGAAAGCTTTTTGTGTGAGATCAACAAATGAAAAGTCAACCACTTGACCTGCTTTGAACTTCTTTCAAATCCATCAGGCATGGAGAAAATTGAGACCATAACTCAGGGTGCTTCCATTGGTCCCATTACCATTTCCATTACACTGGGCTGTTTGTCTTAATTGGCTTCTGCCTGTCCAAACACTAATTGCCAGGTCACACTGGCCCTAAATTAAGGAACCAGAATGGACGTGTGTTTTAAACAATATGAAAACCCAGCTGATCTCTACGGGTGTCTTTAGACGTAACGTCAACGGGTGTCTGAATGTGTGTTTTGACCTTCATGTGAACACCGGTTTGGCCCTGTGTTCACCATGTGGCGCTGCTTAGACACACAGCCCATCCTGGGGCAAATTGGTGTTTTGCTCGGCCCCTGATCTCAGCATGCAAGCACTTGAGCCTCATTTCCCATGTTGTACCTTCTAACACACCACATGATAGCATTAGACACAACATTGGCCATCTGTTCAGCTGGAACACGTAAATTGTCCTTGTGATGCAATGGTGTTCACATCATGTGTTCAATGAGTGGCCAAATTGGTGTTGGGAGGGATTGTTATTGTGCTTACACACAACGGCCAAACACGTGCTTGTGGGTTTTGACACCTGATCTTTGTTATGTCTAAAGATGCCCAAGGTTACTTTTCCAGCGTGCTTCCCCTACTGGACACATAAAGCACTGAATGCCAAGCACATATCTACCAATTTCGGATGCAATCCTGTCTCTGTTAATTAAAGTCCATGGTCAAATTCCCACTGACTCCAGTGGAGTCAGGATTGTGATCATTGTTGTTTATGACAATGTGGTGTCGGTGTGGTAATTGGGGATTGTTCATCTTCTCCCTGGGACCTCATGCGTGGAGTTCCACAAGGCTTTATTCTGTCCCCTCTCTTGTTCAACATGTACGTGCAGGTGCTCGGCGAGGCCATGAGATGGTATGACACCCAGCTCTACCTCTCTATTTCATCCAACCCAGACCGGGCAGTCTTGGTGCATACTTGATGTCAGGTGGCCACGGGGGATTGGATGAGGGCAAGTCTTCTGAAACTAAATTCTGACAAGATGGAGGCAAGCGATGTTGTTGGGGAGGGCGATGGGTGTGATGTCCCCCATCATTGATGAGGTTCATCCCCCGCTGGTCTCTCAGGTTTGGAGTCTGGAGCTACTCCTCAATCTGCAGCTCTGCCTGGATCTCCAGGATGAGGCTGTGGCAAGGAGTGCTTTCCGCCAGTTACATCTGGTGCAACGACTTTGGCCATATGTCTTGGACTCTGACCTGGCCACTGTCTTCCGTGCCTTCATCACTCAAGATTAAACTATTGTAATGCACTCTATGTGGGGCTATCTTTGGTGACAGTCTGGGGACTGCAGCTGATGCAGCATGCGGTGGCCCCTCTCCTTACCGGGATGGGTCGCCGGGAGTACATTACACCAGAGCTCCAAGCTCTGCACTGCCTGCCGATAGTCTTCCATCTGGGTGTAGACCCCCATGCCTTTTTTGTTTTTTGTTATCATTTTCTTTATTAAAAAATGTCATTTTCATTATTGTTATTAACGGCAAAGTCATTTTCATTATCACTGTCATTGTCTGTATAGTTTTAAACAAAGATTTTATTTTTGGTATTGGTATCGGTATCAATTCTGATAACTAGCAATAGATACCTATATAATATCTCATCTCTCTCTATATATGTACACAAGTAATATCTATCTAAATCTAAGGGAGACAGGGGAAGGGAAAAGGAAAACTATTATTTAATCAGTTATCTATATAACTATTCTAATCTAATCTAATCTGATCTAATCTATATGTCTATAATATATACCTATATCTAATCTATACTATCTATATATAATGTACAGGGGGGAGAAAGGCACGGAAAGGGAGAAGGTAAAATGTAGGGTATGAGGAAGGAAAGGTATTGGTAATACAATGGGGACTAGGGAGGATTTTTTGTGTGCAAGTAGCCAAGCACCACAGATCTGTAAATGCAATCTGACAAGCAGAGCTCTCACAGAATGGAGAGAAAAAGCCTGACCCTCCCATTATAAAGGGTTGCAGTGCCCTCCCCCAGAACCCCCCTGATTGGTTGTGGGAGGCAGCAGGCATTGAGCAATCACAGAGTACCATGAGACTGCTGGGGCCGGCTTGCGCTGCTCATTGGCCAGCGATACATCCATCCGATACTGCTGAGCTGCTTGCCCCTCCCAATGCAGGCACAGTTCAAGAGTTCAACCCTGTTTAGGGCGTTTTTGTTATTGTTTTCGTTATTCTCTGTTGTTGTTTTCATTATTGAAATAATGATATTATTGTAATAATGCAAACGACATGCACACCCCTAGGCCCGATTGAGAGTGTTGGTGCTTGCCTATAAAGCCCTGTACGGTCTGGGTCCCTCCTATCTGTGAGACCACCTCACTCACTGCTCTGGCTCGACCCTAGCGGTACGGCAGGAGCGCCCTTCTTAATGTCCCCTGGGTGGCGTGGGGGGCTACGATGGAGAGGGCGTTCTTGGTGGCAGCACCTAGTCCATGGAACTCCCTTCCGGTGGAGGCCCGGGTGGCCCCGGACCTTGCCTCTTTTCGATGACAGTGCAAGACCTGGCTGTCTGTTGGCCTTTGGTGAGGGAGACGGGTGAAGAGGGGTGAGGGTGGGTGAGGAGGATGGGTTTTTTATTTTTGATTACTTATTCTTATTCTTATGCTTCCCTTTTATGTGTATTTTATGTATATTTTAAAAATGTTTTAACTTTTGTAAGCCACCTCGAGCTGCCTAGGCTGGAGTAATAAATAAATAAAATAAAATTAGCATTAGAGCTGAAACGAGTCTTATTATTCATGGGTATTATTCACATTTTTGGGTAGTCTTTCATGGACCCGAACAATGGCTGCAGTCCCAAACCACCGTGGTTGTGTGCGGTTTCTGCGGGCCATGGGATCAGCCCCACCATTCATGACCAAAATAGGGACTCGCATACCAATATATTTTAGTTTTTTATTTCAGTTTTTCCATTTTATTCTTTGGTTGTTTTGGTTGTGTCATTTTTGGCAATTCTACATTTTCCATAGCATTAATGTTGTCAAAATGTTGTAGCCAAAATACCAAAATAACCAAATTGGAAAAAAAATGAAAAGTCAACTCGCCCGAAACAGAACAGTCAGAACAGAAAGCTGATGGGGTGCAAACAGACATCGGTTACTAGAACTGAAATTAAGAATTTCTGAGAATGCTTTCCCTTGGAAACAGACCATTCGCTGTCTTCCGTGCAGTGAGAACACATACTGCTTTCTTGCTGCTTTCCTCAGTTCCCATTGGGGAATGACTTTGTTTGGTACTTTTGGTACTTTGATTGATTCTTATTTATTTATTTATTTATTTAATTCCATTTATATGTCACCCCCTATGCCTAAGGCATCTCGGGGTGGCTTCCAACATAAAATAAACAATATAAAAATCCACACATATTTAAAACAATTTTAAAATACCCCCATATAAAAATTTAGGCCACCCTCCCCTCCCTGCCTCCGAAGACCTGGGAGATCAGCCATTTCTTCCAGGCCCAACGGAAGGCCAGCAGACTCGGTGCCAGTCGTGCTTCCTCTGGGAGGGAGTTCCACAGCCGGGGCCCAGCCACCGAGAACGCCCTCTCCATTGTAGCCCCCTGCTTTATGCGGGGGACCTCCAAGAGAGTCCATCCTGAGTCACAGAGGGTGAAGCGGTCCCTGAGGTATCCAGGTCCAAGACCATACAGGGCCATATAGATCAATGTCAACACCTTGAACCTGGCTCGGCACATTACAGGCAGCCAGTGCAGTGCACGGAGCACTGGTCTTATGTGCTCTCGTTGGCCCGTCCCTGTTAGGAGACAGGCTGCCACATTCTGCACTAGCTGCAATCTCTGGGCCAGCATCAAAGGAAGCCCCATGTAGAGCGCGTTACAGTAGTCCAGTCTCGAGGTGATGAAGGCATGGATGAAAGTGGCCAGGTCAGGTCTGGAGATACACGGGCGCAGCCTCTGCACCAGATACAGCTGGTGGAAAGCCACCGCCACATCCACCTGCTGATCTAGATGGAGACCCACGTCCAATAATACCCCCAGACTCCAAACCTGCTGAGCCACAGAGGGGCGCACCATCTCCACAAGAGGGGGCACCACCTCCCCTGCCCGGCCCACCACCATCACCTCCATCTTATCGGGATTGAGCTTCTGTCTGCTCTGCCATATCCAGCTCACCATGGCCTCCAAACACTGAGATAGCACGGAGATGGCAGTCCCTGGGTCAGCTGAAAAAGAGAGGTAAAGCTGGGTATCATCAGTGTATTGATGGCAACGCACACCAAACCCTTTCATGATCTCCCCCAAGGGCTGCATATATACATTAAATAATAAAGGAGACAAGATTGAACCTTGTGGAATTCCACAGTCCAGGGCCCGGGGACCAAATGTTTCTGCTCCCAAGACAACCCGCTGAGTCCTCCCTGAGAGGAATGACTGGAACCAACCAAGGATGGTCCCATCCAGACCCCCCAGGTCACGCAACCATCTCAACAGCAGCCCATGGTCCACTGTATCAAATGCGGATGAGAGATCTAGCAGGACCAGTAATGTCGAACGTCCTGTGTCCATCTCCTGGTGGAGATCATCTACCAAGGCCACCAAAGCCGTCTCCATACCATGACCAGGCCGAAATCCTGATTGAAAGGGGTCGAGAATACCGATGCTGTCCAGGTGAGCCTGGAGCTGCAGGGCCACTGCCCATTCAATAACCTTCCCTAAAAAGGGAAGGTTAGAGACGGGTTGGTAACTGGCGAGTGCGTCCACATCCAAAGATGGCTTCTTCAACAGGGGGAGCACCACCGCCTCCTTGAGACCGGGGGGCAAACTCCCCTGCCGAAGGGACACGTTGATAATCTCTGCCAACACCGACCCCAGTATCTCCCTGGAGGCTTTCACCAACCAGGACAGGCAAGGAGCTAACTCACAACTAGTGGCCCTCACTGACCCCAGGATCTCCACAGCATCGCCTGGCATCACTTCCTGAAACTCATCCCAGAAAGATGGACCAGATGGCGCCTCCATCACCTCACACTCTATTCCTAATGTCTCTAATCCAATGTCGAAGTTGCTCTGGATCCAAGCGATCTTGTCTGCAATGTAGATGGCAAACTCCTCACAGCGGGCCTGGGACAAGTCCCCCTTCAGGCGGAGGGAGGCTGGACTGACCAGCCCCCGCACCACCTGGAACAGCTCTGCTGGATGCAACTTTGCAGACGCCTCAACGTAGGACCTCAAATGGACCCTGCAGAGAAGTCAGTCAGATTCAGAGCGAGTCTAACAGCAGCGTCGCTCTAGTCGCCTGCCTTCCTGCTTCATACCTCACATCCTCTCAGTAAACCAAGGGGCTCTGCGATGTCGAGACAGAGGCAGGGGATGTCTCAGAGCCTCCCTGCCAATGGCCTCCCCATGCAAGATGTTCCAAGCCTGGACGAGTTCATCCACAGAGCGGCTGGCAGAGTCCAGGGTTAACTCCCCCAGGGTCTCCTGGAACCATTGAGGTTCCATCAGCCTCCGAGGGTGGACCATCCTAACTGGTACTTCCCCTTCTGGTGGTGACGTACTAAGGGACTGGTCATGAGGTAATGATCCATCCACAACAAGGGCATAGTTGTTACATCCCCCAC
Organism: Sphenodon punctatus; assembly: GCA_003113815.1. NCBI lineage: Eukaryota > Metazoa > Chordata > Lepidosauria > Sphenodontia > Sphenodontidae > Sphenodon > Sphenodon punctatus. The sequence continues at coordinate 3,371,233 of QEPC01009472.1, read as the reverse complement.
AACTGGATCACCCACTCAAGGCCCAAGCAGAACACCAGGTCAAGGGTCTGCCCCTCTTCATGGGTCAGGCAGCTGACAACCTGGGACAAATCCATGGTTGCCATGGTGGCCATGAATTCTCGCTCCGCCCCCACAAGGCCGATGTTGGTATGGGCATTGAAGTCCCCCAGGACCAAAGTCCTAGCGGAGCCCAACTCCACCACCGAGACCAGTTCCACTAGAGCGGAAAGAGATACTGCTGGGCAGGAAGGGGCCCGGTACACCAGCAGCACCCCCAAATTGCCCCCTGCCAAATCAAACGCCATGTGGAGGGCCTCGATCCCAGGAATGTCTGGAACTGGCTACCTCCTAGCTGACCACGTCTCTTTAAAATTCATAGCTATGCCACCTCCCCAGCCCCCAACGCGAGGCTGATGCTGCACGGCATACCCGGCTGGAACAAGATCAGCCAAAATTGGCCTTGCCTCCGTGTCCAGTCAGGTCTCCGTTATGCATGCGAGGTCCGCTGCCCCATCCAGAATCAAATTCCGGATTATCAGAGCCTTATTTACTACGGACTTCACATTCAACAGCATCAGTTCCTCTCTGTGGGACCCTGGACCCCACGCCCCTGGACCTTCCGGTGGCAGGCAGGCTCTCCTCAGCTCCACAAGTACTCTAGCACCCCTGGATGCCTGAGTCCTCTGCCCCCATCGACCATACCGTCCATGACCCATGACAACTCCAATGGCCCCACCCACCCCCCATCCACCCTGTCCTGACCCCCTCCCATCAGCTGCTCCCCCAGAGCCCCCAGAGGCACCATTTCCCCTCCCCATGCCCAAACCCCCCCTCTCATGGAGAAGCTCATCTCCCTCGCAGCACCTTCCACTGCTGCCACCAGGGGTTGGTGCTGGGAATCTCACCCCCTTATCCCTCCCCTCTCCCTGCTCCTCTCCCCCCTGGGACTCCCCCTCTCACAGGGAGTCCCCCCAACCCTCCCCAAGGGCCACCTCCCCTCCTCTCATGAGGGGGGTTAGCCATAACCACCCTAACCCACTCCCCATGACCCCCCCAAGCCACACCCACCTCATTCCCCCCCCCCAACCCCTTAAAACCACAAATTAAGGGTATTCTTGTGGTAGTCCTTCTAGTTTGGTTAATACTTTTTCTGCTACTTTGTTCGCTCCTTTGGACTTTGAACCATAAATGGCAAAACAAATGCTGGGAAGTGATGAAAATTGCCGAAAGTGACAGAAAGTACTGAAATTGATGAAAAGTGACAGAATTTGCTGAAAGTGACTGAAAGTGACTGAAAGTACTGAAACTGATGAAAAGTGACAGAAGTTGCTGAAAGTGACAGAAAGTGACAGAAAGTACTGAAATTGATGAAAAGTGACAGAAATTGATGAAAGTGACAGAGTGACAGAAAGTACTGAAATTGATGAAAAGTGACAGAAATTGCCGAAAGTGACAATAAAGATTAAATATTGCTGTCAGCATTCCTGATTTCAGTGAAAGCACAATAACAATATGGATGCAAAAATAGTGACAAGAGTTCATCAACACTTCCCAAAGCTAGGGATTTATTAGGGGGTGTGAATCCATAATGTTTTCTGATAGTTACAAAAATGAATGGAGTCGCATTCCTGTTCATAACCAATGTTATGAAAATGTACGAATAAGCAAACAATTGTCATTTGCTTTCATTTGTTCTCATTTATTATTAATAATAATAATAATAATAATAATAATAAAAAAAAAACCCACATGGGCATGCACAAAATCGCCACTGGGGCCATTCCGCATATGCACCCCTTTTTCCAAAATGGCCCTAATGCTGATGGTGTCATTTTCGAAAGGGGCTGTGCATAGAATGGCCTAGTGGCCATTGCACATGTGCAGTGATTTATTTATTTATTTTATTTTTAAATAAAAAAACAAACATACCTCCCCGAAAACGAACATTTTGTTTACAAACCCAAACGAAAGCTAAGTTTTTTTTTGTAAATTAAAACTAAAACGGCCCTAGGATTTTTCGATGGTATAGGAACAGTGGACGTCAAGTCATCCCTCTTAGTTACTTCCCAAACGGTCACTTTCAGCTTGGAGGGTGTAGATTCAGTGGGTTTACCCATTTGGGGGTGTTTGCTTCAATTCTAATTCACACGAGTATTTATACCACAGCCATCCTCAGCGGGGATTAGGGGTCTATTGTGCTGGGCATGTCAGAAGACAATCCTGCTCTGCAGAACTCTCAGCCTGAATAGTAAATGCCACGGATGGGTGAGGAACTGCCTGAAATGTAAAATCAAGCAGCCTGCTAGGGAGGCAGTTGGGCCATTAGATGACAAGGGAGTAAAAGGGGCGCTCAGGGAGGATAAGGACATTGCAGAAAAGCTGAATGAGTTCTGGGTGAGGCCTCTGCTGGGGATCCCGGAAAGCCAGATTTGAAACCCTGTTGCTGTGTCAGGTTGTGACAATACTGGGATAAGTTGATCCATTTGTCTGACTCAGCTAGGCAGCTCCTTATAGCTGTGAATGCCAATAACATCACTTTTATTTTTTTTAAATTGGAATGAATAAATATCTGCAAGATTGCCCAATAAATGGACCTATATTTGTCAAATTGGTCAGGGCAGGGAGGTCGCAGTGTGGCTGCACCTGCCGCAGCTACTATCGCTATCCACGAGACTGGGCAGCGGGGGGAGGGCACCATATGCATGTAGAGTACATCAGCACACTGGAGTGGAGTGCCCCAGGACAGGGCCCTGAAGCAGGGTCTGTTCCCACCTACCTATGTCAATGGGTGTTTTTACACACACGTTTCTCCTGGATGTTTGCTGTTACATCCTGAACTTTCTGTGTGTCTAAATCACTCACCCAGATCTTAAACATCTGACTCTTTGAACTTCTGCGTAGAACTTCTCTCAGAACTTTTGTGTGTAAAACATTGTCCTGGTAAACTGCTTTGCTCCAGGCAGCTGTGGTCACTTGGTTTCCATGGCAGCCCCTCACGTCTACAGCTGCGGCTACTTTAGGCTGCCTCAGGGCAGTGTTTGTGCGAAGAATGCATCCAGGAACTGCCTCAGGGCAGTGTGTGTGTGAGAAATGCATCAGGGCAGTGTGTGTGTGAGAAATGCATCCGGAACTTACTTGTGGACTTGTAAACCCAGAAGAATGAAAAATCCGGAACTTTTAAAGGTGTGTGTAAAAATGCCTACTGTGTCAGAAGATGAGATTGCTGACAGTCAGTGGCTGGGAGCGAGTAGTAGGAAATGGATCACTCCATTGCATCCTGTTGAGCAGTAAGGCAGTCCTCTGGAGTGACTAAAGTTGGTCACTCTCGGAGACAGGATGCCTGGCTAGACGGAACATTGGTCTGATCCAGAATGGCAGAGACTATCAGCCCAGTCCTAAACTCTGCAGACAAGGGTGCATGTGCAAAGTGCATACAACATGCGCATCACCTCTGTGCAAAGAATGTGGTGCCTGCACAATTTGTGCAACCCTCATGCATGTGGGTTTAGGATTGGGACCTCTGCTTAGATTCTTATCAGGAATTACAGCTGCAACGGATACTAAAATGAGAACTGGTGAGTAATGCCTGCATTTCTGGACACCCCATGGGGCACCCAAGGATTAATCGGGGGCCTGATGCCCGCTGAAAATGTGAGCATTACCCTTTGGAAACTGACATGCCCCAGCTTCAGAGCCTGGCTCCACAGTGCTCCAGCCGGGGCGTGTCAGTTTCAAAGGCTGCTTCCACTCCTACACTGCCTCACAGCTGAGAGGTTCAGGGTGGGGGGGAGGCTTTCAAAGCAGGCCCGGGCCAGCTCCCTTGTCACTTTGAAAGGCTGCTTTCCTCCTCCAGAGTCTCACCGCTGGGAGGCGCTGAAGACAGGAAGGTGGCCTTTCAAGGTGACAGGGAGCTGGGCCAGCTGCAGCCCATCACGTTGAAAGGCCGGCCAGCGCGACTGAGCAGGTCCCGTTTGGGTATCGATGGTGCCCAAAAGGGGCTGGGTTGATTCAGACCCTCCTGATTCATCCTAATTCCCCCCCCCCGCTCTAACCCACTAGGCCCCACTCCCCTCCCAGAGAACCCAGGAGTCCTGGCTCCCAGCCCCCCTGCTCTAACCCACTAGCCCCCACTCCCCTCCCAGAGAACCCAGGAGTCCTGGCTCCCAGCCCCCC